>JAZGTJ010005432.1:0-27542 GCA_036877575.1 Botia almorhae | reverse complement strand
CATTTGTTCATCCCCTCAGCACAGTCTCTTAAAATCACAGTTGGGTATCGTCCAGTACCTCATGACATGACAAATGGCACTGCGGCTGGTGCACGCTCCTCTCACTCATTGTCAAAATATTTCTTTCGTTTAATCATAACCTTATTGTGTTAAAACTAAGCATTAGAACCAGACTTAAAACAAGGAGAAAATGGGCTATGAAAATGCAGCCATTATATAATAATCAATTTAAAATATTAAAATATTTTAACACCAAAAAAAATCTGGTTTCTTTGGGTGGGGAGCAGAAAACAAAGGAAATAAATAAAGGTACGCTTTAAGTATTAAACCAATTTACCAAGTAAAAGCTGAAGTAAGCTGAAGAAACAAGAACATTAAAATTAAAAAGTCATTTTTTTTTGCAGGAAACAAATGAAAACAATCCTGGCACTATTTAAGTATTATGTCAATGTAGTAAATAAAAGCTCAAGTATAACCAGCACAACCTGACTTCCAAAACTTAAACTGACTAAAAAAACCAAACCGACATACCGTTTACTCCATTAACTGCCACTTTACGTGCTTGCTTGGGATCGCAGAGGAGCCCAGCAGGTCTCGAACCCTCCTCAGGAGAAGTTCTCTCACTGCCTGGATCACTGCCCACAGAATCTCCCTCTGATGGAGAAATCCTGAGAAGACGGACCGATCTTGTATTATTTCACGACATATCATGAAAACTCAATGCCTTTGCTGTATACCAAAGAACATGCTTTTGGGGCCCATTTCTGAGACGTTACACTAAACAACGTTGATTAAGCACTAAAGCTACAACGAAATGAAATGTAAATTCATATATTCACCTCATTTAAACAGTGTAAATCCGTTTAATACATAATTCTTGGATGTAATTTACAACAAACATGAGATATTTTCTCAGAACCCTTTATGACCTCATGATTTTAAGAGACAGTGTCATTATCTGGTTTTGATGACATAAGTCTCTAGGGACAAAGCAAGATGACCTAATCCTGTCAGGCTTCTAAAGTGCTCCTTCAATCTAATGTGACCAGCAATGGTTTACGACTGGAGCCCGTCTATTCACTGACTGCAGTTCTGTATTGCTGCAGGTGGAACATCTATTAGTCCAGAACTATTCAAACATTCTTCCCTATTTTTTTATACTTGTAAGAAATAAGTACTATTCTTTAATTTAAGGTAATTTAGGCTCGGGCTGGTAGGTTTGCATCTATTATAACTATATGCCAGAAATGTGGCTTTTGACTAATAAATCCACGAAAAATTCACCTGATTGACACATTATAATTATTTCGTTTATTTATACCACAAGTTCAGGCGCTTGTTTCAAACCATGTTTGCAAGCCGTGCGATCTATTTTCATTTCACCCCTAAGACCCTTCTATAGATCAGTGTCGAGCTGTAATCCTTTTAGAAAACTTTCTATTGATCAACAGCGGGCTCACCCTTTATCAGATTTGTGCCTTTAAATAAATAAACATTACTTTAATGTAAGATTGATACAGCAAAACATTCTCAGATTAACTCAATTGTTTTAGGGGAGTTTTCCCCCTGCTGTTGACAATGATGGGCTGTCAAAAACTGAACTGAATTGTGGGTAAATTTATGATTCCAAATTAAACAAGCATTTTTAGAGAACCCTCAACACTTACTGGCCCCTGCGACGCTGGCCGTTGCGTGATGCTTTAGAGGAGCCTTTGGACTTGGGCGTGGGCACCTCCGCGCTCTCGGGTGGGCTTTGCTCCTTCGAGGGGACAGGAAGTGGGAGGGGCTCTTGGATGACCATCAGATCGTCTTTACTGTGCTGACCCATGTGCAGCTTGGCGAAGTCGAAACCCTTCACACTGGGAGTCTGCAGCTGAAGACCACCACCCCAAAGAGAGGAAAAAGTTTTGGAAATCATCAGAGAGGGATGTTTGTGAAGGAAATTTTGAGGGATTCTAGTAAAATGTTTGCTTAAAATGAGAAAACCCGCTGCTCAAAACACAAGACAGAATCAGGTCAGACTTTTTTTTATGCAAGTATGATTCAGTCGTCTCAATAAACAACAAAAATGTAAAAGGAAACGTAAACAACAAAGCATAAACAACCGGATACAGTAGATGAATTTTCATAATTCACGGAGATGCAGGAATAAATCGAGCAGGACGGTAATTAACTGTAGGTGAGAGGGTTATAGGATACGAAAGCATTCAGAATAGAGGAACTTGATTAGAGGCCACTGAACTGACCGCAGGTCAGAGTAACTAGACGCACTGTAACGGCTGTCTGTCTGCAGCACCGCAAAAGATTAAACGAACCGAACAAACACAAAACACAGCACAGCACAGTAATGCCCTTAGCTTGTCCAAAGACCAGCAGACGTTAGAAAACTCATGAAGGGTTTCGAGAGGTTTGTGGTTTCATCAAACAGAAAAGAAAAATACTTAAAGGAGGAAAAACTGATGGAAGCAAAAAAGGAACCTGAACATTCTGCAAAATCTCCATTTGTGTTTCCTGGAAAAAACATTCTGTACGTTTCAAGTGAAATAAGAGTGAGTAAAGGATGACAGGAGATTTTAATGGCGGTTATTCATCTGATGAGACTCCAGACCAAACAAACCAAAGGGTCACAGTGGGTCAGATTAAATTCTGTTTCATACATCGCCAGAAAACACACAGAGATGTATGAAAAATGCATAAAGCAAGAGGCTTTGTTGTACAGTGAGCGCAGTCGACACAATAGAGACTGTTTCACTGAAATGTGCTCATCTTCTGGGAGCAGATCTATTTCTCAGATCACACTCCTTTTCAAATGCAAATGAGGCTGTTTAGAACAATTCTGTACGTGATTTTAAAAATGGATCTTATTTCTGGGTGAATGCACATCCGCTGTAAACTAAATGTAAGCCACAACACAGTCTAGACTTTCCAGGTTTAGACCAACTGGTCAGAGATGTAGATTATTACTAACACTCAAATACATACCATACATCTGGGATTATATATTTTTGCCCATTACTTGTTATTAGTGCAATAAAGGGAGATTAAAGGGGAACTAGTAGAACTAGCACGACGTTCTAGAAGATACATCTCTAAACCACAACACATTCATACTGTAGACAGATCGGATATACCTCCCGTGTCCTCAATTTATGTGGTAAAGGTTTCTTTACAGTTTTCTTGGGTTCTTCTTTGGCCTCCTCTTCTTCTTCCTCCTCCTCCTCTTCCTCAGTGCTCTCTTTTTTCTTCATGCGCCTGGCAGCAGTAACAGGTTTCTGATTTGGATGAAGGTGACAGTAAGGGGCTGCTCGTGGTCCCATTATGTCAGTTCAGCTAATGAATGAAACCCATCAGGCTCAAACAGATAACGGACATATCAGACCGTCTCATCAGCTATATTTTCAGGGTCATTCACAACACCACAGACACATATTTTAGGAACGTGTGTTTTTAACAATTTTTGTTTAGATTGTGAAGGAATACAGAACAAAATGTCATGAAAATCATTTGATTAATTATTAATAACAGAGCAGGTTCTGAATTTCCAACCCCACAGATATTCATGGCAACGAGGTCCTCCCAGAACTACACACGGGTCCAAACACAGACGATCAACACAACTACACTGGTGCTGGAGCATCCAAAGACGAAGGGTTTAGACAGGAAGTGGAGTCTTCTACTTCCTGTGGGGGACTAACTGGAGAACTACTCTATGGCCTACAGATAACTACGGTGTCTCCTCTACCAGCTTCTACCTTCTTGCTTTTCCTTTCTTCCTCTTCTTCTTCCTCCTCCTCCTCCTCCTCCTCCTCATCATCTTCCTCATCCTCCTCTTCTTCTTCTTCCTCCTCCTCTTCTTCTTCTTCTTCCTCCTCCTCCTCATCTTCCTCCTCCTCCTCTTCCTCATCACTACTCTCTAGTATTCTTTTGCTCCTGACAGGGGTCATTGACCTCTGGATTACTGGTGTTGATTTCTGTTTTGAGCTCTTAGACTACACAAGCATGAGGGAGAGAATGAGTGTTAGATAATGAATGAATGTTAGATACAGAGTGATAGATAGAAAAAGAGAGAGTCTACACAGGTCTGTGTCTTGGTTAAGGGGGCACAACAGGTGGAAAACAGACAAAAAATTAAAGATTAACTGAAGTATCAATGGTTTCCCACACATTCTCTCTCCTTGTCTATCATTGGTCAAACAAACAGGAAGTCCCCGCTAGGCTAACAACTAACTCTGTTTACATCAGAACTCCTGAGCTGAATCCAGAATCCAGTCAGTGTTTACACATTAGACTGCATTAAAAGTATTATCAAATTTAAAACCCTGCCAACTTCAAAGATTTTATCATAAGATTTTCAAGGTATTGAAGAATAAACGCAAGAAAATCTGCCTGCCCAGGGCTGTTTAACACTGTGAACTGACTGAATGAGAGAAGCATATTGAAGGGTCATTTTTAAGAGGGTGGGAGTGTGCGAGGGCAGTTCTTGTGCTGTGAGGGGATTAAACACAAGGAGTGTGTAATGAAAAGGTTCCCTCAGTGGAGTGCGTTTAAATCAAGGAGTTCAAACTGTGAGCGCCAGCGAGGGCTGCAGTGGGTAAGAACACCACTGCTGTGTGTTAACCAAACAGCCAACTGAACATTTGACTACATCACTGTGACTCTACATGATTGTGTGCTTGTGCATCAAACATCCAATTATTTTGGTGAAAACGGCAGTATGAACAAATCAGCCTTTGGAACCTGCAGTTTTTAATGCTTTCATATGGATTCACAAAGCTCTTGTATTTAGTCCATTTATTTCAATAAAAAAAATAAATGTCTGATTTTCAACACAAACGGTCCTCACTCGTATAAAAGAATTGTGTGTAAATAGCAAGAAAAGCTGCTAGCCATCTAAAAAGGCATCTCGTGTACTCGTATTGGAGCTTATTATTTAAAAAAAAGAAAGAAACATACGTACACAGCTGGCTAGTGTCCTGCAACAGAGTCACTCTAGTGAGATGAGATAAGCAGCCCAGACATACAGGAGCCCACTGACTGATTAGCAATATCGCTAAAACATCAGCAGACATGCTAGTCACAATGAAACGCAAAAAAAACCCAACAACATGACCTACTGCTGACCTTTACAGCAGAAGATCTCTGGGGAAGTTTTTATTAAAAAAAAAGACTAAAACAGTGCTGAAATATCCCAGAATGCATTTCATCACATATGAATCATTAGTTTTCCCTCTTTCTGTCTCTCTCGCTTTCTCTCACCTTCTGTCTCTGTTGGATTGTGCTCATGGTGTCTGGCTGGAATTCCAGTTTATCGGTGCGGCAGAGTTTCCAGTACAGGATGGTTATGATAAGGATCACCAGCAGCACTGGGACCACTACCCCCACGATTATCCACGTGTTAGTTTTCTCTGTGTCTGAGGGAGGCGAGGCCTGCTTTTCCACAGCTAAACATACAAGGCAGTGGAAGAGATGAAAATCAGTGACAAAAGCCAGCATGTAAAAACAGCATGTTTGTATTTTAAACAACGACTGTTCCAAAACCCTACTTGGGCAGCTGCCTTTGCAACTAGCATGCCAGTATAGGGCTGCTCTCATGAGGCACATACAGATTCCAACAAAGTTTGATTTTAGCGTGCTGTTAGCAAGCTAACAATCTAGTTCATTAATCAGTATAACAATATTGGGTATATTTCTATTTATTTAACAATACCTTCAGCGTTGATTTAAAAATAAATATACTTAATTAACTTCATTTCCCTGAGTTTGTCTGCCATCTGCCATCTATTGTTTTCATTTAGGCTGCTGCAATGCATTGTGGGATACAAAAGTGATGCTGCTTTTGCATCTGGCCTGCTTTTGTATCCCACAATGCATTGCAACAAGCTTAGTGAAATGTCATTTACGCTTCAAATGGTGATGCACCACTTTGACAATACAAAATAAAAGTACTGGCTAAAAATAACAAAGTCAAAATTTAAATAATCAATTTCATCAATGTTTTATGCAAGATTAATGTTTTATTGTTTCTCTCTTATTGTAAATTCTTTCCAGTAGAACTAATTCAAAAGCCTAAACGCTCACGCTGTGCTAATATTCCCTGGATGCGGTATCCCATGACGATAGCTGCATGCTGCACGTCAAGACTGTTGAGCATGTTGGCTGTGGCAGCAGCAGGAAGCCTCTGTCTGTTAGATCCTTCCACAAAGTAAATGATCTCCAGGGGGTTGTCAGGGCCCACCAGACGAGTGGTCTGCACAACCTGAGCAGAGAATAAAATAAAATATTTTTTAAATAATTACATTTATTTATACAGCTATAGTAATAAAAACGCACAGTTGCGCATATGCAAACTCTAATTTCTAATATTTAAATACCAACATATGATTAACTCAATTATAACTCATGATTAGCTAACAATTATCTTAAATTTATCCAGATAACAGGGAATGATCTCAGAAGGCTGGCTAATGTTCTCTAAAAGTGCTCTCAACGTTGTCAAAAACATTCCTGCAGTAACGTTAGTAGAATGTTTGTAATGTTACATCACATAGAAACAGTGTTATTCTTAGTTAGTAGTTCATAAGAAGTTAGCGGAATGTTTTAAAAATGTTACAGAATTTAAAAAATGTTTGAATAAAGATCAAGACAATAACGTTACAACGTCTAAAAAAAATTATTTTATTATTTTGTTATAATATTATTATTATTATTTTGAACATTCCTTTTTGTACATTAACATTTTTGTAATTTTACGGAAATGTTAGAGAAACATTCTTACAACCTAAAATTGTTAGTTGGGTAAGTGGATTTATGACTAAACCCCAGAAAAATTTCTGATTTCAGAAGAAAGAACGGAGGGTCTAAGAGCTGGCTAATGTTTCCAGTATCCAGGATTATTGGGGTGGAAAAACAGGGTGGCGGTGTGCGGGCTCACCTGAACTTGACCTAAATAAAGTGCTTGTGTGGTGAACCCTCAAAGACATTAAAAACTCATTTTGAAAGTGCTGCTACCTCAGAATGCGTTATTAGAAACGTGACAGAGGAAGGAGGGCTACCCCATAACCAGACTTTCACATTTTCTTAGAAAACCAGTCCCAGGGTGTTGTGGATTGTTTCTAGAGCATTGCTACATGGTTGCTAAGACATTTAAAGTGGTTGCTAGTGTGTTGCTATGTGGTTGGAAAGGTGTTGTCAGTGGTCGCTAGAATACACTCCAGAATTATCACCACGCATAAGTGAGAAACATCATAAAACGTCACTATGTTCATTATCCGCTAACTTGTTAACGAGAGTGTTGAGATGATTATGATGTCATTTGGAAACCCAAAGGTCAGCTAATCTGTAATGCATGGTCCGTCCTTCACTCCAGTCTTAATGAGGCAGTAAAATCTTACTTTCGCAAGCCGAACCGTCAATTAATGGTTTAAAAATCCCTCTCGCTGCCTGTGAGCTGCGTGTGTTTAATAATTGATCAGAGATCGGAGACGGCGTGTGACGCGTCAGCCAGTCGACGAGGGTAAAATGGTTGCTTTTTAAGTGGCTCCCGGGGCCAGTGATAAACAGGAGGGTGTTGCCATGGATACCCCCATCCCTGAATGATGATGTGTGGAGGGAGAGCAGGTGTGGGGAAGTGGCACAAAGAGCGAGGTTGATTAAGAAGCCAGAGAGCCATTAGACGCACACACAGGAAGGGCTCTGTTAATGAATGCAATGAGCTCATCCACACAGAGCAGGAATGGAGGACGTCGGCAGACCTCTTGGTCACATGACACGCATTATTTTGAAGCATTCCCTGAGAAAAGGCACGCAAGCATAAAACACGGTCCAGTGTGAGATGCACACTAACCTGCACACTGTTGTTTCCCACATTAGTTGCTCTTTTGAAGCGACGCCCCGGTCCCAGAGCGTCTCCGAGCAACTGAGCCAGTTTTCTTTCTATAGTTGCTTGAAAGACCCTGTCATTCATGCGCTGGTCCAACACACCCAGTAACACTAAACACACACACGACATTATGGCATTGCAATTGCTCATTTTAGTTATTAATCACTGTTCCTGTCCAGAATTCAATGTTTGATGGTATGGAAACTTTACTCTGGAATATCAGTGTCTTAAAGGGACAGTGCCCCTAAAAAAAAAAAAACTGTCATCAATTTGGAACATCTTGAGGGTAAGTAATTGATTCTCATTTTTGGGTGAACTACCCCTTTAAGATCATCTGACTGAAACATCAACAGGTCATTACCTGTTTTAACCCACGAGGAACGAAGCAGTTGTGTTGTATTCAGCTCTGGGTAAAGGATAGCTAATAATAAACGAAACAAAAAAAGTTCAAATTGTAACTATTTTCATTCATACATAGAGTACAGTATAGCACATTGTCATCACTGGACAAATCAAGATTAAACCAGCTTCTAATGATTGATCGGATTCATGTAAAACATTACTGCTTGTTTGCAATAAAACCAAACTGTGTGTGTGGACTCACGCTCTGCAATCTGTTTTACTGGGTAACCCAGATAGTAGCTGTACTCGACCACGTTGAGTTCGCGAAGCAGGGCGCTGACCTCTGACCCCAGCCTGTACCCGCGCACATCACGCACCGCAAAGGTGACATCCACGGGAAACTTCTGCAGTGGTGGTGCCTCGAGGCTCATCGTGATGTTTAAAATCTGCAAAACAATTCAGAATTACAATGACTTCAAGCATCATCAACCATCAACTAACCAAATATTAGAAAGTGATTTTAAACGCTAAATGCAAAAAACAACATCCAAGAGTGATATTTTTCCTCCATTTATTTTATATCCAAAGAACACTATATAACGACAGAAATAAATAATAAAAAACGGCTAATTCTGAGACGATATGAACACATGACATGAACACGGCTACTACCATGGTTACAGAAAAACGTTTGTGTCGCAGATCAGTGAGTGTGAATGCAGCAAGACCTCAATTTCGAACAGCACATATTCATTTCATTCACTAAAGTACAAGAGCCATTCGTTTTGTTGCCTTGACAACGGTTGAATTGAGCAGTCTCCTCTTTCCTCGGATCCAATCAGAGCAATCAGTTGGAGATGATGTCATCCAGTCACACTGAAGGTAATCAGTGGCAGAAGCTCTGAATTCTCCACACAACCCAGATCGGGTAAATTAAAACCACAGAACAACAATGAGTGCAAAAATGTGTAATGAAAACATTAACATTAGTCCTTATTTGACTGGTTTACATTTATCTTCATTTGGCAGACGCTTTTATCCAAAGCGACTTACAGTGCATTTGAGTTACACTTTTTTTAAATCTGTGTGTGTGTGTTCCCTGAGATTTGAACCCACAATCTTTGCTCTGCTAATGCAATGCTCTACAAACTGAGCTACAGAAAAACACGGACTCGTTTGTATTAGATTGCTGTTGTATAGTATTAGTGTAGCGTTAGTACATTTCGTAAAGCCGCACTTACGTGTACGGTGATGTTTGTGGACTCCCGTGAGCGTCGGAGAACTTCTGCTAAGGCGGTGATCAAACCTTTCTCTATATACTCGCTGAAGGTACACATCCGGACGTCTACATTTCTGGGTACAAACTGAAGCACTGCAGACACACAAACATGCACACGGTCCATCATGGGGATCTTTACAAAACGCGCAAGCCACAAAATACAAGATGTAAATGACATTTAAAGTTGCTAATCCATTCCAAATCAATGCACTTAATGAAACGCATGACCCAATTAAGTTTGCTGAAATCAACAACACAAATGCCAAATAGATGATCTGCAATTCCCACCGCCAATGACTGCATGCATACTGTGCTGTACCTGAATGCACGTGGTACTGCCAGCCTGGTACTGGGCTGATGGGTGACACACTGATGAAAGCACCAGAGGACCGAGCCGAGAGTCTCAGAGCGTTAATAACCGATATGGCAGTATAAACCACTGGACCAGAAACAGCACGAAACACAAAATCTGGAGGAGCTTTCACTACCTGTGATCAACAAAAACATGTTCATGTATATATTAGTGTAAATACATTTGTAATAGAAATGTAAATGGTTTAGAGGGGCATAGAATAAAAGCACAGAACAGCTTTACAAAGAGGGTGTAAATGTAGGTGGAGATTTTGTACTGTTCAAATGCAAAGAGCCGCTAACTAGCAGTTTGCTGCATTTGAGCCAAATTAGCCGTTGTTGGTTCAGGAACCAGGAGATAAAATAGGAAAGGATCTTTGCCAGCAGCTTCACTAAATCCTGACACAGGACTGATTAACTGATTTCACATTGAAACACAATGTAAACAAGTTAAACAATCATAATTGTAATACATTCTGGAACCTGAAACAAATGCTGCCTAATTTATTTTTTGGGAAGTGCTTGGTAAACACTTAAGAAATAATAGTTGAGACAAACCAGCAGTCGAGAACTGAACCAAATAATTTTAAGCGATTAAAAAATAAAAACAGAAATAAAACAGAAATAAAACTGAGAATGGAATCACATACGTAAGGAATCACAAGATTTCTTTCTTATGTATAGAACAGCAAGAAAAACTAGGCCTATTGTCCTATTGACCAAAGTACCTGCAGTTCCACGGAGCGGTTAAACTCCCCTTTCAGAATCTCTCTGATTTTGGCTTTGGCATATCCAGCAGTGGACCCTGGAGGAAACCCTACAACAGAGCAAATATCAGCCTTGTATAATTCGTTAAGCCTTAAATTTTACAAAGTCTTGCAGGGTTATTAAAAAACATGACTGCCATGTCTTACCAACTCTAATCAAGTAGGTGTCTGGTTTAGTGATGTTGCAGAGATACCTCCCGGGTGTGGTTGTTGGAGGGCTTGTGCTTAGGGTTGTAACCGGTACATCTTCCATCGCAGTAAATGTTGTGCTCTCAAAGCTTGTGATTGTAGACTCCGTGTCATCATTATGTAATACCGTGGGGGAGGTGTTTGTAAAGCTGGTGTTGTCTGTGTCAGTAACCATGGCGATGGAAGTGTCCGTAGTTACCGGTTCGTCTGCCATCTCTGTCACAGGAGGAGCTAAGGAGCTGTTGAAGGTGGTGTCGGTGGGGTATGCAGATGGACTTATAGAGGAGGTCACTGGAGTAGTGGTAAGTACAGTACTTGGAAAGATGGTCTCCATTGGAAAGGAGGTGATAATCCATTGGCTTTCATTAACAGTAGCTAATGATACACTATCTGGAACAGCAGTCAAGGGAGGTTGGTTGGTCACCAGTATGGAAGTGTTGTAAGTTATAGAAGGTGTTGCAGCCAAAACAGTAGTTGAGTTCTGACCCATCAATGAAGACGAAGGGTCTATTGAGGGGGTCGGTATGAATGACGGTTCCAAAAATGGCACTGTAGTATTTGTTAGACTTGGTTTAACTTCTGTTGGGTCCAGGACAGAAGTATTGAAAGGTTCAAATCCAGAGATATCTGTTGAAGATTCTTCAATCCAGGAACTGTTGTCTGCAGGCTGTAGTTTGTCATCAAACATTGCTGTTAGCATGTAACTTGGGTCAATACTGTACGTGCTAGTGGCCACAATATGTGTAGTGCTGACTGGAACAGAGGAAAGACTAAAGGTCATGTGATTGGCAGTTTGCTCTGCCAAGCTACCATTGTCCTTGGTCAGTTGAATGGTGTAGTACTCCAAACTGTTCATGTCTGGCAACAGAACATCTGTGGGTTGGATGGTTACAGTGCCTGCCCAATCAGGTGCCAACTCTGAGCTCTCATTCTCAGACTGAGTCTGGCTCAGGACATCTGAAGATGTTGAAAGAGTAAGTAAAGAGTGTACTCTAGTTGGTTGGATGGTTGGAAGGGATGGAGACATGGTGTAGCCAGGATTGGATGTCAAAATACTGGCTTTACTAGCAACAACTGGAGATGTTAACCAAGAGACTGGAACAGTGGTTGTTGGACTCAGAAGCATTGTCACATGTTGGTTTAAATCAGTAGGGGGTGCTTGTAAAGTTGAACTGCTAGTAGAACTTTCAACATGCTTGCTGGAGAAAAGACTGTTTCCACTTGTAGAGGTGGGATGCAAGTGTTTGCTGGAAAATGACATTACCACTCTTGTGGGGAAAGCGGTGTTGTAGGTCTCGGAGTTGGAGTCCTCAAAGTCATACACATCAGAGGGTAGACTGCTAACCAGGGAGTAGTCATTCTCTTCAGATCCCATGAAGGACATAGTTTCCAAGTAATCTCCAGAACCATAATCCACATCTATGGTGTTGGTTGGGAAAAAGTCTTCAGGTGGGCCCATAGTTGGTTCAACAGAAGCTGACATTAATTGAGGGTTCACAAAAACTGTGTGACTTGGCTGTAACTGCTGATCATGTTGTATGTTTGGATTTGGACTGGTTTGTAACAGAAGGTCTTTGATTCTGCTAGATGGTTCCACTGTCTCTCCAAAAGGAATCTCTGCACTACTGTGCAACATTCCATATTGGATTTCAGGTGAAGGAACAGGAGACTCATCCGGAATTCTCCACTGGGAATCTTGTCCGTCTGAAGGTATGCTAGATATCGCAGATGAACTGTCTGTAGTTTGTGTGAATTGAGGAGATGGACTAATTGCTTCCCAAGAGGAGGACACTCTAGGTGAAGTAGGCACTGGAGACCTCAGTTCTCGAGGCTGTCTGGCGGAAACTCTGGGGGAAAATCCAACACTCTTTTTAGACTCTAAGGATTGCAGAGGGGGTGTGACAAGAGGCTCTGGGCCTGGGGCAACATTCAGGGAGTAGCTAAATACTGTGCCATACACAGTGTTAACATTGTGGTTGTAATTCCTTGTGACTTTAGACGGAACTGCACTAGGTGATAAAGTAAACGCAGGCAAGGCGGAGGATGCATTATGCGGCACTTCCACTGAAAACTCCTTTGGCATGTTTGGAGCCTCCAAAGGCCAATCTGAGGGAGACACAAAGACGCAATTCAATAAACAAATCAAACTAAAAGAAAGCAAGTACATGACTTGAGCAAGTACATGACAGATAAGTGTGCTGCACGATCTTCTTACCCTGATTCCCAGCGGTAAGTTTATAATAATAAAAATAATTTATATTTGGCTTGTCAGGTCCAATTTCGCAGGAAATGCCAGTTTGGCCTTATTTGACTTCAACATACATAAAGAAAAGTACGTAAAGTAACCTGCAATTTCATACTTCAAACATAGATGGCGGTAGAGAGGCAAACGTAACAGAACGCAGCTTTAAACTCAAGCTTTGCATAAAGTTTCTATGTCGAGGACTTTTGTGACGTCATTCTGCCCAGAGGCGTCAATGTTTCTCTCCTTGCTTTGCACCTACAAAGACTGAATTGTCACGAACACCTGAGTCATAAGCACCAACAAGTGCAGGTTGTTTGGAATGTACCAAGGCCACGAAACGAGAGCATTCAAATGAATTATGCCACTTTTCAGAGTGATTCCTGAAAGCAGCTTTATATTCCACTACACGTTTTATACACTTTCCATTAGCTTTGCTTTGCTATGAGTGCGGAGGTTGGGCATTACAGCTGGCCTGCTATTCACCGGCAGCTGCACAGTAATGAAATGGCCCTTTCTGAAACAGAGGACAGAAGGGAACGGTGAGAGACTTCTAATGAAGCTTGAGAGGGCAAAACAGTCTTTGGGAGTGTGTGCAGGAGCTTGGAAGTACGGTTGGGCCAATAAACTACAACAAGGGGCTTAACCCATAAGCGAACCCTGCAGATGAACGAACAGCTATTAGTTGTATCAACCAGTATCAACTGGGTGGCTGAGCAACAGCTTATAAAACTGAAGCTATATGTGACGGTTTTATTATCTGGCTGGATTGGGATGTATTCAGGATGTGCCGCTTCACAATGTGAAACAATGTGCAACATATTAAGATTTAGAGTGGAATTAGAGTGGAAGGCGTAGGACCACAAAAACATTAAATGTTTGTCCTACTTGTCTGTCAAGCTGTTTGCATTCATGTGTTAGAGGAGGCGTGGCTTTGTAGAGCACTCTGAAGAGAGCGCGGGATCTTATGCTTTCAAAGCTAGCTTGCCATTGCTAGCCTCTCTGAAACTGCCTACCCTACCAAAGGTAAATGAGAGTGAGTTTGTCTCACATTAGAGTAAGACGCCGACTGGGGGAGGGTGATTTAAATGTGCTCAACTCAGATTCATCCACACTTTTGGTATGTGAGGAAAGCGGAATCTCTAATACATTTCCTACTCATAAATATTTCAGTTAAACCACTTTCCTTTAGTATCAAGACTGAGAATATTTTCTAAACACAAGTCAGTTTTTTATAATCTGTTTTGTCTTTCGTATTCAGATGCGAACAACTGGCCTGTTGCATTGACGTCACCTGCAACAAATCACATTACAGGCAACTCAACGCACAGACATACATACATATATATATATATATATATATATATAGAGCTCTCTATAAAAGACGAAACAAGCTTATTTACAGTGGCCACTAAACATCTCAACAGGCTCGTAGCATAAGCTAGACAGACCTGTGACTCAGCATCTCTTGACACCAGTCAAACTTCTGAAGAACCCCCGAACACACGGACTTCATATGGCGTTTTAACTTTCAAAGCTAAATATAGACTTCTCCAAAAAATGTGGGAAAAATAACACATGGAGAACACTTTTCATATAAAACATTGGCTCTGATATCAAAAGAAACGGCGTTCCATACCATCAGCCAACTTCGCTGACCACTTTAAAGGCGATGAAAAGCCATAAAATTTGCTTTAAAAAAAAAAAAAAGAGTGATGACAGTGAGGCGATAAATAAAAGCTTTCATTTAATCGCAGGTTATCACACAAAAACGGTGCAGTTACTGTAGGAATCAGCATCTTATGCAACATTAATAAGGTCAACACGCTCCATGTTTGGGTTTCTAGAGGTTAAATAGTTCTTTGATTGTCTGGGAGGCTGCATTAGTCACTCGTATGCTCTGGGCCAAGTGTTTGAAGCCCCTGTAAAACAGACCAGCGAGTAACACAGACGATCATGACTAAATAAAAGAGAGGGAGCCTGAGGCAATGCAAAGAACGAGCAGAACAGAGTTTATAACTTTACCAATGTTTATTTTCCTTGCCGTTATTGTTAAGTCTTAGACCCGGTGTCAAAAATGGCCGGTATTAGGGGGAGGGGCACCATAACATGGGTTTGTTGTTTGTGATGTCACAAAGTAGCGAAGGCTGAGCTTATGAATATTAATTAGGCTACACACAAGTAATTTTAGAAGTCTTTTACTGTTTTGATAGATAGTCTAGGTGAAAAATTAAGACAAATTGTGCAACAGCATTTCGGCCACCCCAAGTGGAGTCTAAGTTTGTGACCCTGTACCCCTCTCTCTCATCTCATATGGGTGAGAGCTCAAACATCCCAGTTAAATAGGAATGTTCTCCGAAAATTCTCGAAATGTTCTCTCAAATCTAAATGTTCTCTCTTATCTAAAATGTTCTTACGGTTACATCAGTGGAACTTTTTTAATGTTATATATCAAATATATAAAAATGTTAATCTCAAGTTGTTAGTGGAACGTTCCATATATGTTACAGAATTAAAAAAAATGATAATGTTCTCATAATCAAGCAATAATGTTATTAAAAAAACTGGAAGTTTTGAATGTTCATAGAACATTTAAATATAAAATAATAGTTTTAACGCTTTTGTTACTTATTGGAAACGTTAGGGAAACACACTGATAACTAAAAATTGTTAGCTGGGATGTAGGTTTCTACTCAAGTCTCAAGTCTTTTTCTTTTATTTAATAACAGAGAAAATACATTTATGATTACGACCCCAACCAGCAAAGCTTTCTGTAATTGGCTATTTAAAAATGATTACTGACTGAAAACAACACAAACTACTCAAGAACACATCCATGATTAACTAGCAATAACTAGCACGATTTGTTTTCTGAAGTGATGTTCAGACTTTACAAACAAACCAGAAAATGTCTCCAGCTCAGTCACACACAGCCTGTAGAAAAGTAGGACAGTTCGTTCTGTACACTGGTGTTACTAATGATATATAGCAAACAAGAAAGTAGGTTAGATTCCTGTATATTTATTATTTCTGATACTACGTCTAGCTAAATACATTATGGATGTATTTGTATTTAGTTTTATTTAGTGACATCAAAGCTAAACATGTAAGGCTGCAACACTTCATGTGTTTGTGACAGAGTTGTGGTGCTCTCGTAGGAATGCAGGTTCGAGTCTGGCTTCACCTGTATTGTTTCCTAAGCTTTTAATGTAACTCTCCAGTAACACTTATGAATTGCGAAATCGTGAACGATTAAATCGCTATGCAAAAACAATAGCTCGAACCTCACAAGCCTTCAATTGTTTTGTAAACTTGTAAAAAAAAAGTAAAATTGCACTAAAATTAAAGCAAATACAATAAGTAATTAATGATGAAGTAACTCAATAATACTGATCGACGGGCAGGTTCAATAATTAATTCTTAGAGGGTCACCTTCAGTCTAAATGAGCAGTGTTTATCTGCGTAATGGCAGACGGACGACAGACGATCAGCAGGGAAATACCACGACCCAAGAGACGAGTGTGCCAGCGATTTCCTCTGCCACCTGCTACAGAAATGCAACCGTGTCACGCATGAACAGTCTGGCATTGTTGGAAGCTATCGCTTTAACAGACACAGAGACCCTCCCAAGAAATGTGTGTCAGTTACACATGAAGATGCTAAGGTAACTACAAACCTGTATAAACATATAGTCATAAAGCATAAAGCAGTGTTTTAAAATACCTAAATAAAACGCATTTTAAACGTTCGTTGCAACTCTTATTTAAACCAGCTAACACAAGCCCATAAAATGCAATTCATGATGATGCATTACGAAAACCTACAAAAAACGTAAATCAAACCCCAATGTAATAATTAAGAGTGGAAAAACGTTCACAAACTATATTAGCCAGAATTACGAAACACAAAGCTATTAAAGCAGTAACAATTTCACAACACACAGCTCTGTTGTAAAACACACTCTCCTCACAAACATAAAGCAAACGGTGTTCTATCCTGCGCTTCGGTCTCACGCGCATTATAAAAACAGGCATGTTTGGTTATAGGTTCATAAATTCCCCGATGCATTTCATATTGTGCAATGGTTCCTACATAAACGCTTTCTAAATTGTGAACATAATAACGAACACATACTTAAATGCCCTTTAGCCCTAAAGTGCTGGCAAACCTATATAATAAAGGTTTATTAGACTTCAGGCATATGCAGAGAGCACCAAGAAATAGTTACAGGTACACCAAACGTTATATAAGAGACCAAGATTAAGAACTACTTTTGCATTTCCTGAAAGTAAAACAATGGTGCTCACAAAAAGAATCGTTTTAGGTGAGCCGGGATTAAATTCTGTGTGAAGGACATGCTGAGTGAGAGTCTGTGACACTATTTTTCTTCCCTACGTCATACAGACTTAACGTCTGTGTGTAAAACAGCAAGGAGAAAGAACTACAGACAGCTACAGTAGATAATCATGATGCGTTAAACAGCGAGCTACAGTTTAACACTCTCCACAGCCACACTGTTAATAAAATAAGACTTATGACTGACTGACAAACTTTAACAAATTAAATGTATTGACGGGTGCTTTCAAAATAAAACACAAAGGGGTTGAAAATTGAATGAAACTCTGGCAGAAACATGATTATGGCCAACGCCTCAGTCCAGTATCTCTCTCTCTCTCTCTCTCTCTCTCTCTCTCTCGAACTAGCTGACATGGGGCTGAAACCACAAGCTGAAGATGAGATCAAACCCACATAAATGATTCAGTTTGGCACACCCAAATGTAATTTGCTCTTCCCTAAACTCCTGCCCAGCTGAAAGAGAAAGAAATAACCCAATAAAGCCATTCTGAATACAGACAGTGTGTATCCAAAACAATCCGATGGCCTGCTGTCTGACACACATAGAGCTTCATCAACAAACCACAGACACGTGAAGAGCGCAACACATCCAACATGGCTTACAACATATATACATACATACATACACATATACATATATACACACACACACACACACATTTCTCATTTTCTAAAACCAACAGTATTTATATATTCTATATACATCCATTCATGTGTATGTGAAGATATATAAATACCCCAAATTCTATATTAAAAATACGTTTATATATTTTAAAACTGTTTATCTGTTTATCGGCCTGGATTATATGCTGGTCCATCACCAATTACCATATACCATACTCAGAATAACAACAACCCTGGTGACAACGACAAGAAACCACAGCACTACCACGGTACATTTTTGTACTTGAGGAACGGCAGATAACTACATCTTTGCCTTATTCGTTAGAGCCATTAAATTACCCAAAACCGGTTCACAGAGCAAATTACAAGACGTCCCACCTTTCATTTTTAGGGCTGGATGACACGGCCTTATTTAAAGGTTGCAGATGTGAAACACACAAAAAGCAAGACTGCATCGAAAACCTACTGCTGCAAACACTGGGATACTAATTACAACCCCCACCGATGATGTCATCTCCTTTCATTTGCCAGACTCGTTCTAGAGAACGTCTCATTTGATGGCTGTTGCTGCTCCAGAAAAAAGAAGGGAGAAAAAAGCACAAGGAAAGGTCTTTGGTATTAATTCAAACTCCTCTGCCCACACATGGTTCTGCTTTAAAGCTGATCCCATTGCGTGACTGCCGCTCCCTAACGCTGGCACGGACTCCCCACGCGCAGCCTAATCGAACAATCAAGACAGAGTCTGGGCTGACATTCGTTTCATCTCAGAATGCTTTCATGGGGGGGCTCTGTTATTTTAGGTGGTTTGTGTTACATTACGTTTACAGCGCGCAGTACAGATCCCCACTGTAGTCCTACACTAATTTAAACTACACTAGTAGGGGCTACATCCCAAAACATCTTTAAAGAAACAGTTTATAGCTGCAACCTGTAACTTTTGCCTCTCTGTCGCCATGTCTGTTGAACCTAAAGAAACAAAACTGCAGGTTACTTTACGTACTTTTATATACATGCAGAAAACAAATGAATCCAAAGTGACATTTCCTGGGAAATCAGATCCGACAGCTCAAATTATAAATCATTATAAGAAACTCACCGCTGGGAAGCAGGTACGGTAAACCGACAGCTTTCAACACTGATCTGATATGTACTGTCTCAGTAACTCATTTTTGTTTATTTTTAAACAAAGAAGTTACAGATAGCATCTTTAACCAAAAACAAACATTCTGTTATTGTTTACTCAACCACATGTTGTTTTAAACTCAAACACAAACGAAGATGTTGCTAAATGTCCTGGTTGCTTTTCTCTATACAGCAACGAGTGAAAGATCCTCAGTAAATAATGACTTTTACTAAATATAATTGATCATATATGACATCATATCATATATATGAAATGCAAAACACACAAAGAGTCATTTAGACATCATGTACGTTACTGTCATTATTACAAATCACTTTAAACAAACAAAACTTAATTTTAATTTTTTGCCATACTATCCCTTTGAAAAACATGTACACACAATAAGTTGCAGGCTTTCTTTTGTTAAGATAAAGCAGTGTGAGGGATACAAAAAAAATGGCTGACACTGAACAGAACACATTTGTTTGACTTTTCAGTGACAAAGTGCTTGAGACAACCGAAACATCTCATGTAGAGCCGCCGACTGAACAGAGACAGAAAAACAAAGGGTTAACAGCTACATAAACAGCACCAGTGGCTTCCCTCATGTCACGAACACTCAATATTCCAGGGCTGAGGGAATTCCAAAGGGAAAATTAGGCAGGAACAGTCAAATTGACCTGAATTGTACAGGTTAACATCTGGAGATGTTAGTATGAGATGTGTTTTGAGTAAAACCAGGACGGAACATGTTAGCTAATGTGGGACACAGACAGCGCAGAGTCATGTCAGGCGAATCTGTGTTTTTCTGACTCTTTCCATTGATCCGACTGAGGTCATGTCTGCCTCCGGTCACCATAAACACTCTGGGGGAATTCAATAGGCATGAATTATGGCACTGATCTCGTTGTTTATTTACACAAACTGCCTGTGTTGTTTGTAGCACCCGGTAATTTTGCTAAAGCAATTATGCAAATCAATTAAAGAAATGACCACACCCACAAATGTCGTGCCGAACGCAATCTGTACGGCACAACTCCAGATCTAGCATGTCGTTGTACACCACAATCTGTCAAACTCTTGTTTCTTTACTGTGATCCAGGCATCTAAGTCGGGCTCTTTAAAATGCCAAAAGTACGCTCCGCTATGCCATAGATCTGGACATTGGCCCAGTTATAACTGTCTTCTTTATCATTAGATGAATTACTGCTGCCATAATCAATATAAAGTGTACAAAAAACTTAAAGTTCACTTTTTTTAAAATGACATTTCATCCACAGCCAGCCTTTCAAAGACGGTAACACCACAAATGTTCATTTTGCCGGTCAGTCAGCGCTCCGTTACATAAATTATATAAAAATAATCCCCATTCACACACAAAGTGTGGAAAGCTGGATTTTGCACTGTGACACTGTTGAGTAAATTCCCTCGTCTCTCCTGAATCCAAACACACTGAAAACAAACAGATGAATGTTGGAAAAGAGAGCAAACAGAGTGCAGACATGTATTAGCTGTGTCTGAGAGAGAGACATGAGGAAAAGAAAGGAAACTTATAAAAGAGAGGGAGGGAATTAGGAAGGTGGAGACACAGTTTATCTCCTATCATTGGGATGATCTCCAGAGAAACAGACTTTTCCTTAGCAGGAATACTGAGCAATCCAACAGAGAACGCTCAAGTTCCCTGCATGTCCCCTTATCTATGAAACACAAGGAAACCAGGTCTGAAACTGGAGAAGCCCTGAAGACTGTCGCTGTGCTGGTTTGGTGATCAAGACTGGACTGAACTCTGCACACACTACAAACTAGTTTCATACTAGATCCCTGGTTCACACTGAAACTTTATCAAGTAGATCTTTTGTAAACATCCATACAACATTGTGTTTATTTATATGACTGTGAAAACTTGGGACAATGCCCTCCATGATATTCAACTGTAAAGTCAGGTTCTACACCCCAGTACAACCACCTATCAAAATGTTTATTGCATTATTCAGTTGTCACTGCCATAAAACAACTGAAGTGATATAACATTGTGTACGAAACAGGTTTACATAGAACAGGAGTGACAACAGTAATTAGCTGCAGTGTGTATACGGCGGAGGGAAATTTCAGTCATTTACAATCTCGCTTTTCAAAATAACTAAAAATCAAAATTAAAAAATTCAAATAAAATCAAAATTCAAATAACTTTCGTTTAATGATGATGAATTCATTTGAGATCTTTTAGTCTGGATTGATAAATTATTTCCCCATAACCCCGACTGTGCTCAGATGGACCGTCTGTTCAAAATGAGATGATCCGGATGTTTGCTGAACCGTACACAAAAGTGAAGAACCCAAAGCAATATGGACATTCATGGACACCTTCTGTCAGGCTGTCACAGCTCAACCACAGGAAGCATTAAAAATGACCATCACAAAACCATGTTCAAATTGTCTTGCTGTGTAATTGGTGCAGACTGCATTGGGCGTAAATGAAGATTGTGTCTGGGATTATATGCAACTCTGCAAATGTTGCATTAAATGCATTAGCCAGACCACATACTGAATTATAATTGCCATGCGGGTTAATATGAACTTTACATTTTGATGTCCATACTATGAAATTCAGAGGGTGCCACAAAATATCTTCTTTTGTGTTCCTCAGAAACATAAACATCCTTCAGGTTTGTAATGACATGAGGGTAAGTAAATGATGGGAGAATTTTTATGTTTGGGTGAACAGGGCCTTGTTCATACAACTACTAAAATCGGAATCAATACTGATCAACCTAAGGTAGAGCACAGAAAAAAACTATTACTGCCTCACAGCGCTCCGTTCACACGGTTCCTTTGACGAGAATCTAAAATAAGGCCTCTTATCTTCGAGTGTCGCTTTAAGTGAGCGCTCCACAAAACAAATGCAAAGGAAACAAGTGCTGTCAGGCCGTGAGATCTGACTGTTAAACAGCGCGCTCGCTATATCAGGAAAGTGCAACGTCACATGTAGCTGAATAAAAAGTTTGTACAAGGCCAAACCACGTCAGAAACATTTATTTTATTTTGTTGAAACAGCCCGACTTAACCGCGTGGAATGGTTTTCCGCAGTTACTTTTGAATATGTGCTGTGCAATCTCACAAAACAACACAGTCATGATCTGCGTTCTGTTTTGATAAAATTTATAATGCAGTAAAGCTGTTCGCATGAAAACACACTTCCAAACAAAGGGGCAAAAAAAATTACAATCTGTCTGCTGTAAACATCATTGAGTGCAACAGACGGAACATAGCACCTGCCTCTCCTCATGACAGACAAACGCACATCAACGTCACATTTTTGACATTTTGCCGCCTAAAGCCACGCAGCCTGTCAAGATCTCGTGATTGAAAAAAGAACTAAAAAAGTATCGCAAGAAGTCAGTGCATGCCAGCGGTTCTGCATTTTTTTTTACATTAATGTACCCCATAAAATGAGAAGAACAGGTCTGTGAATGTAAATTCTATGAGGCTTTGAAAAACTACCTTATTAAAGGGGTTTACCCCTAAAAAAATTTACTTGCAGAACCCAAATTACTTGCAGATGTCGAAACAATAGTGCACAAACAGCACTGGATATTGCGTGCTTTCGCTACGGTGAAAACAAACTGTAGTCGTTAAAATGAATAAGCATGAAAGAAGGTTGGATGAGGCTTTGTAAATAAATCTAAAAATCACAAAAATCGAATTAACCTAGTCAGACACGACTCGATAAAGTGACAGGTGAGTTCTTCATGTTCACTGGAGCTTTCGTCTTAACCAGCTGGGACCATGACCAGAGGTAGGCGATGACATTTTGCTGGTCATTTGGCTTTTATGGGCCTGTCCCAAATGCTTCTTGCTCTTATGCACCTCCTCCAAATGTACCCTTTAGTCACATACTATAATTCTGGCCGTCTAAATTATAGACAGACAAAATGGACAGAATACAGAGGGGCCAAAGTTCAAATGTCAATCCTCATCCTCACTAACCCGAAGCTGACACACTGTCTACAATGAACGCCAAACCAACAGCCTTCAAAAGCACACACATATATTCACAAACAAACTTCTCCTCGGCAATGCAAGGGTTCACGATCAAAGAGCTCGGGTTCTGACGGTTCCAGTTCCAAAAGTTCCTCAATGGGACTTTGTTTGCTTGTCCAGCGGGCAGGGTAGCCGCCTCAACATCCAGCCCCTGTGGCTTTTGATGGGCCCGGCGTATTGATCTGTCCTCAGCCCTAGAGGCCATGAATAATGAATGCACTCATTGTCATCCCAAACAGATCAGGTTTCACTTGTCAAAGAAGCAACACTTGTAATTAGCCAGGGTTGTTTTTGCGCTAAGCTGCATGCAAGGCAGAGAACTCAACATCTCTCTACTGGAAGCTCGGACACCCTGTGTGAATTCTGAGAGACAGAGACAGAGAGACAGATAGCGAGAGAGAGATAGCGAGAGAGAGACAGCGAGAGAGAGACAGAGACAGAGAGAGATAGCGAGACAGAGAGAAAGAGACAGACAGACAGAAAGAGACAGAGAGCTTATCTTTTTAACATGAATATTACAGGCTACACCTGGGTTATCATAAACTCTTATGCACACTGAGTGTTCTTATTGCTGCCCTAACCGCATCATTTGACTCACTGGTTGCCGTTGGTGATAAAGCGATGCGCGGTTCCTTCCTCCATACGCAGGAGGCACTTATTTACGTGGATGGCCCTACAGGGAGGCACTCATTTGGACTGCCTGGGTTTCTTATTACATAACTAATGAATTCATGCTCGTTTCAAAGTGAATCTTTCGCTTATATTAACAAAATGTGAGCTTAATAGGTTTAAACAAACATCTGCCCTCCTTATCCAACATGCGAAATGCAGGCCACATGAATCTGGCAGCCAAATGTCCATGTGTACAGAGATGTGGAGCATTAATAAGTAAGTAGGAACAACTCAGAATAGTCCTAGCAACCACTCAGAAAACCCTAGCAACTCCATAACATCTTGCTAAAACTCACTCAGAACACCTTGGCAATGCATAGCAACGCCCTGGCAGTGACCCACGATGTCCTGGAATCTCGGCGGTGGGTTCTGCAAATTCAAGCATTACTCAAATATTATTCGGAGCTAATTTCTACGCTGCCATATAACATGTTTGTACTCGGTTGTGTTAGTGTCCATCTACACACTCAGCACAGAAACACTCGCCGTTCAAGATTAAACTCTACACACTCGCGTCGAAACACAGCGCAGACAAGCAGACTTTTGTTTAGATGCCAGTCTAAACCTTCAGGCTTCTGAGACGCGTTAACAATGCCAAGGAAAGATGTCACTGTGGAACATGCCGGGATGTAGACAGGTCCTGGTGAGAGGACCGGAATTTTGGCTAAGATCAACACGATGGGAGAGTGTACACACACACACAGACAGAGAGACACACACACACAGACAGAGAGACACACACACACAGACAGAGAGACACACACACACAGACAGAGAGACACACACACACACACAGACAGAGAGACACACACACACAGACAGAGAGACACACACACACAGACAGAGAGACACACACAGACAGACAGAGAGACACACACACAGACAGACAGAGAGACACACACACAGACAGACAGAGAGACACACACACAGACAGACACACACACACACACACACACAGACACACAGAGAGAGAGACACACACATACTTGTATATGTGGTTTACGAGGACTCTCCACAGACGTAATGGTTCATACTTTGTTTTCATACTGTACAAACTGCATATTCTATCCCCTAACCCTAAACCTAACCCTCATATATTTTTTTAATTAGCAAAAAAAAATTTTTTTTAAATCACCATTTAGTTTTTTTTTTTAAGCAATTTGGTGTATGAGGACACAGGAAGTGTGCCCATAAACCATGTTTACATTGTTATGAACATGTCATACTACACATTTGTGTCCTTGTAAACCACATATACCAGTACACACACACACGCGAGCCTAGATAAAGCTTGCAATTACACAGCAATTTCAAATTGCTGTCAGACTTACACAGCTGTAAGCTTCCAGATGACAGACGCACTTTAGCCACTAAGCTTCAGAAGTGATATTGCATCATATAAATGTGCCTGATGCATCAGCTGACATCATTACCTTAAAACTGGCAAACCTCATAATCTGCTTTCCAAATGCTACTGAGAAGGAGTCTAGAGTCATGAGCTTAGATGATCTTCAGAAATGAGAAGACATGATCTCAACACAGCCTTAAACCCATTACAGATCTACAGGATAATGACATTTCCTAGATCCCCAATCCTACACCGCTCTGCATCAAGATGTTAAAGGTCTTTATGTGCTAATTAACGTTATCATGACAAGAACGCTTCCGGCTTGCTTTCAAATGAGTAAAGCAGTGACAGAAATGACAAACCCCTTTCAGGATCTGAATCTGACGGATCAGAGCGGAATAAATTGTCACAACAGACTGCTACTGTTGGAAAGACAGCCATGGTGTTTTCACAAACAGATCTGATGGATCTGAACACCAAATGTCTCGATGACACTGTCGACCCGAGTGAGCAGTTTTGGAACACAGATTTTTCTAACGCTGTCAAATTAATACTAAAGAGAAAGTATTATGTTATTTTTTTCTTGTGCCTGATTTATTTAAGCAACACACTAGTGTTTAAAAGTTTTAAAGTACTCAGGAAATCATTAAACACAAAATACAACAACCAAATTGTGGGTTAAAAATTCACATTGACTGACTACTATTTTAAACACTGGAGGGATGTATTACACTCAATACTTATAGTCATGGCAATGCAATGGTGTTTCTGTAGCTCAACTGGTAGAGCATTGCATTACCAGTGCAAAAGCTTGTGGGTTCGATTCGGAGGCAATACACATAAAAATAAAATGTATACCTTAAATACACTATAAGTCGCTTATACTAGAAGTTGGAAATTGGGTTTATCTCATACCATACTTCATAACTACCCACACACCCACATGATAAAGCCTGTAGAAGCGATTTTTCACATGAACGCTCCATTGGCTGCACGCACAAGCAGACGCCCTCTGTTTTACTATAGCTTATACAGGAAAAAAGCATTAAAACTGCAGAATATAAAGTATTTTACATCATTTAATTTGTAATATATGTGACCTGCTGCCGCATCTGTTACAAGGCCATCAACACTACTAATAAACTACTAATAAACTACAAATATAATAATTTCCAGCTTGAATAGACGGGTAATAAGATGACACGCATAGCAGTCGGGTTTATTCTGGCAACTGATCTATGAAAACGCTCCTAAACGCATCATGCACAGACTTTGAGTAACATCGTTTAAAAATGAATGAGAAACTTTATCCTGGTTGGTAAGTTTGCACCTGGGACAACACCGCGATGTGCAGATGAACACAGTTCTACCTCAATATTTCCTTCCATCACCACAGAGCATCAAGCCCATGTTTTTTCTGTAGCCTAGTTTCATGGTTTTTCTGTTTTCAGAGAGCTCTTTGATCTACAGCATCAGTCTACGAGGAGTCTGCATGACTTACACAAGCGAGAACACTCAATCTTTTATCATCCGTAATCTGTGTCCTACCTAAACCGTTACGTTTATTTGAACATGGTATTCATTTGGCACAGTTATCTGGAAACAGTTTGCTTGGGAGAGAGATGACCTAAGACAATGACCTGGTCTGGGGTAAATCGACATTCATTCCACAAAAAGATCTAGACAAGCAGGATGAGCGCCATGAATTAAACTATTTTTTCATCAGGTTTTATCATCATACTGACAAACAGATGGGAATATGATGCAATGTTGCAACAAGTAACTTTTTTTAGGTTAAAAATGAACAAATATCAGTTATTGAGCAAGTACATAACAGATCGGCGCTCACAATGATCTCCCTGCCTTACTCACATTCTCAACGGTTAGAATTTAATGATTTATAATTTGAGCTGTTGAGTCTGATTTCCTGGGAAATGACAATTTGGATTAATTTGACTTCAACATACATACATAAAATGTTACCTGCAATGTTGTGTTTCAAACAGAGGTGACGGTAGAGAGGCTAAAGTTACAGATTGCATCTTTAAACAAACTGAAGATGAACTGCATTTGAAAGGTTACAAAAAACCCAAAGTAAGGTAGTCATTTGTTAGAGTGTTCACTTAACTGAGGAGCTTTAGATCTGAGGAAGGGAGAGAATGAGGTTTAAATGATGAGTCTCTTACAGTGGAAAACATCTGGAACGTTTGTAAGCCTTACACAGTTTGCTTACATTTTGTAAAAAAACAAATACTGGGAAAAATGAGAGATTGATAAATCAGTGGTTCTCGGTGGGTTGCGGAAAGCACATATACACAAATTTAAATGT
>JAZGTJ010005431.1:13693-27544 GCA_036877575.1 Botia almorhae | reverse complement strand
AGCTGAAGCTAATGAAGAATCGTTATAGAGTTCCCAAAGGCTTAATGATGTTTCAGCTCCACTTCAGGCCATAAAAACTGTCAGAAAGCTTTAAAAACAACAACATTATATAGGGGTTGAATAATTGTGACATGGCGATCTTAACAAAATATACTGTTACACACAAATACTACATCATACATTTTGATTACATTTTGATTTTATGTATCACTAAACTCATTAAGAAGCCATCCAAAGCAGAATCCTGCAATTTGAAAAGATTTTTATTTATAAATCTCTAAAACTCTTTAGGGGTTGAATATTTCTGATTGCAAGTATATATATATATATATATATATATATATATATATACACACACATACATACACACATATCTATATATATCTATCTATATATATATACACACAGTGCCTTGCAAAAGTATTTATACCCCTTGAACTTTTTCACATTTTGTCACCTTACAACCACAGACTTAAATGTATTGTATTGAGATTTTATGTGATAGACCAATACAAAGTAGCGCATAATTGTGAAGTGGAAAGAAAATGATATACGGTTTTTAGAATTTTAAGCAATAAAATCTGAAAAGTGTGGGGTGCATTTGTATTCAGCCCCTGCGTAGAGCCACCTTTCGCTGCAATTACATTTGCAAGTCTTTTGGGGTATGTCTCTATTAGCTTTGCATATCTAGAGACAGAAATTCTTGAAAAGTGAAATTTCCTAAGGCACTCCTCTGTTGTTTTGGCTGTATGCTCATTGCCATGTTGAAAGGTAAACCTTCAGCACCGTCTGAGGTCCTGAGTGATGTGGACCAGGTTTACATTGAGGATATCTTTGTATTTTGCTCTATTCACCTTTCCCACAGCATGCTGCTGCAAAACACCCCCACAGTAGCTGCTGCCACCATCCTTTACTGTTGAGATGGTATTCGGCAGGTGATGAGCAGTGCCTGGATTCCTTCTGACATAACATTTAAATGCAAAGGGTGGTCACACCAAATATTGATTTTAGTTAATACAAGCGAATTGATAAATAAAATCTATTTGTGAACTTTCTTCAAAATCTCTTGTTTTGGGTTCCAGTGGGGAAAAAATATACAGGTTTGGAAGAGTAAATGATAAGAAAATTAAATTTTATACTATTCCTTTAAGGTTTGTAGTTTTATTGAGATGCTCCAATAATATATGAACAATAAAGTAAAACAGTGACCTTTTCAATAACAGTGAAGGTCTCCTGGTATTTGGCTATGGTTTGGCGTAAGTTCCATGACATCCTTGCTGTGTCGTCTCCCTCAGGTTGAAGAACATTGCTGGCCATACCAAAAAGATCAATCCCTGTGTATTAGATCAAATGATTATTATTCTATTATATGCTATTTGTGGTAAAAATAGTGGGTTCATTTCCATGAAACACACATACTGCTAAATGTATACAATTAAATGTATACCATAAGTCGCTTTGAATTAAAGTGCATAAATATAAATTACAATCAAAATTACTTTCAACACGAATGACAACTGGTCATGTTATTAGAATGTGTTGCAGTACTAGACAGTGTAACTACCAGCTGTGAAGAGCTTTCCGGCACCAGAAAACACCACTACACGACACTCAGAGTCTTCAGCTATCTGATTGAAGCAGTCAATCATTTCACTGCAAGCAAAACAGATGGAAAAATTTAACAAACATTATATTGTGTACTGTGTATGTATGCATGTGCTGTCTAAAACTGCAGCATTAGCCACAGATGTTGGATGGCACCTCCAGAAAGCTGCGTTCATCGCATTGCGTTTCTCTGGTCGACACAGCTCGACATGAGTGATGGTATTAGCTGGCCGGCTAATTGACAGGGTTGTGAATGGCGGAGTGGGACTTCCTGTGGTAGACATTCTTCTAACAGCATTCAGGGCAGGAATCAACAGACCCTTTTCTAAACACAACACAAAGGCTTACACTTTATACATAAACTGAATGTATTATATATGCTGTGGTCTTATAAGGAATTTAATAATAATTATTAAAAATATGAACAACATTATATTAGACAAAGTATTAAACCCAAATGCATATTTACACAAATTACTGTATGCTAGACCTAACATTACTTTTCTGCAGCATTTTAGAAATTACTTTGTATATCTGTTCATACTTGTTAATTGGCCTAGTTCATGTAACTATGCCTGTCACACTAATGTTTGACAAAAGTTTCAGATACTTTTTTCATCTCTTTTTAAACAAAATAGCTATGGTTTAATCATTTAAAACGTTCACACCCTCCTTTTTGTGATATCTTTTGCTTAGACAGTAAACTTGTGCTTTAAAATTACCTAAAATAACCTTTAAAATAATTTCACCTTTGATATTTTGTTAATACAATGTCATTCATGCATTTCAGATATGTCCTAATGACACATTATTATATAATTCTACACTTATAGAGCTAATATAAATTGAATTTTCAGAGTGAAATAACACCTGTTTGTCACGCGACCTTTTACCCAGTTATCCAACACCACCATGTGTAATTAGTGCACCTAGTTCTAGCTACAAACAGTAAGTATTTAAATTACAATGTAAATGTAACTGGCATTAGGATTATGGTGCACATAATACATTGTTCTGTATTTATATCTACAGAGCGATCTGTACAAATATTTTAATGTTTACAGTTTAATGCTTATTTAATCCAGTGTTCACAACACTAATTATATTGCTATATCATTTATCCAGACTGCAAATGTTGTTTATTTTGATCAAATGCAGTTAGTTTATCAAAATGAAGGACTTACTTGCCAAAGCAGCTCTGAATATAAATGTCATTGATGCCCTTTGCCCAGCAACCACGATCACAAAACTGAAGTCAAATCAATGCTGTGGCACTTCACTAACTGTGTCTCTTGTTAACTACTCTGAGGTCATAGTAAGATCAGTCGTTCAAAACTAATGCAGGAAGAACAGTTTTATTTATGTTTAGGAGGACTCCATCGTGTGTATTTTTTTTAACAAAGACGGTGGCTCGTTAAGGACAAACCAAACCAAGGCGTTTTCAATGCATTTATTAAAAAAGGTCATATAATCACCATTTAAAATCAATTATTTAAAATATTTTTTGTTAGGTGTTTCATTTTTCTATTTTTGTTTAATGTTTCTATGTGACAAAAAATCACGTATTTAAAGGTCGTTGCAAAAATATGCATGTTGTAAATATAGTGCATTGTACAAGCTAAGATTGCGTGTCTCCGTGAGGCATGTGTTTGTGGGTCATTCTACAAATTAGTTTTTCCAGTCTGAAAATGTATTAATGTAAATAAACTGTATTATAACTGTATTATAAACTGTATTATATATTTACACATAAGAGCACAATAAGCATTTGTACTTGCTTTTCAAAATACTGTATTGTACTATATTGTATCTGAGGTTATGTGACAAGGGTAACAAAGACTAAGGCTTTATTAAGCATCGTTTTGATATCTTTGCAAGTCTTTGCATCTGACGATTTCATTTTCGCTATGGAAGTTTCTTTGCAATTTGTAATATAATCTGAGATCAGTATTGATAAATAATGCATTGCTCTTGTAACAAATATATATACAAAATATGTGACAAATATGTCGTTTATGTGTGTGTGTGTGTGTGTGTGTGTGTGTGTATAAATATATATATATATATATATATATATCATATTTATTACTAGCTTAATTTCCCAAATTGACTATTTGTTATGTCAGATCACTGGAAAATGCATTTTAATTATTTCGTGATCACAAGAACCTAAAACAGAATAAAAATACTACAAAAACGTATCAAGTCAAGAAGTGCTGTCCTGCGAATATGATATTATCCAATCACGAATCTTTACGTGAGATGAAACTACTTTATTGGGTTACAGTTAGATTGACAGCCCACTATACCAATAAGACTCGCTGGTCGTCCTTGGAAGGCGCGGCTTCGCCTGGCCCATTTTCTGTAGTTTTCGTCCATTTCGTTTTGATGCTTGTGTATCATAACGGGACAACATGGCGACGCAGGCGGCCCATTACTACAGCGAGGGTGGCAGAGCAACGAAACGCCAAAAAACCGAAAACGACGGAGCAATGGCTACCGTAAGACGAGTCTTTACGCAGATATTGCCAGATATTTAATATAGACTTTATCTGATGTGGTTGTATTTAGTTTGCAGCCTAAAATAGTACCAGTTAATCAACCAGCTAACCAAACAATTAGGTTACAGCAAACGGGTTTATACTTCAGAAAATGGTTATAAAACAGCTGTAGAAATATGACAACATAAAAGTAAAATGCAGAGAATATTTGATATAGTAGTATAAAGTGGAATGCCATAAATAATAATATACTATTCTAATAGTCTGTTGAATGAACGGGTTGTGTTGATCGTAACCATTGAAGAGTCATGAAATATCTTACATGTTACATGTGGGGAACTATTGTGTATTATTAGTAGCACATAACAGCAGTATATAAAAGTAAACAAAGGTGAGTATTGCACAGACACTAGGCATTATAGAGCTCTCAACAGAATAGCTTGCTGTTTGCATGCATGATCATGTTTATGTAATAGTCTGTCTCCCAGGTAAAATTGTATCAATTACATTTTTGGCTGCTCCAGACCTAATGTGTGGAATTATATTTTGTAGGAAGGCTATAATGACCCTCATAAGACCCTCCCCTCTCTTGTGGTGCATGTCAGAGGGTTAGTGGATGGTGTTTTGGAGGCAGACATTGTTGAAGCCCTGCAAGAGTTTGGAACCATCAGGTAGCTTCCAAGGTGGCCTCAAGGTGGCTTAAATGGTTTAAAACAAGACAAAACACACATTAAAATAAGTTGCAACAACTAAGTCACAAAATTTTATATTTGGATATTTTTATAATGAATGTATCTTATTCTAGTTATCTTCTATGTATGCTAATAACTGTATAATATTTTATTGAATAGAAATAGTGACCGGGGGGAGGGGTGGTCTTCAAATAATGTTGTGGATTGAAGTTAAAAAATATTGTGCTTCACTGGTCTAGCACAAACCAATATTCTGTTTATGCAAATCCCCTGTGACTTCATTTTGCTGTCTGGAGTTAAGAACCTCTGGTCTTATGTCTATTTTAAAGTGCAGTATGGATGATTCTGTTTCTCTGCAGTTATGTTGTACTAATGCCCAAGAAACGTCAAGCCCTGGTTGAATATGAGGATATGAGTGGATCTTGCAATGCAGTTACTTATGCCAACGATAACCAGATCTACATTGCTGGACATCCTGCGTTCGTAAACTACTCTACCAGTCAGAAGATATCCAGGCCGGGCGACCCTGATGATTCCCGCAGTGTTAATAATGTTTTGCTTTTTACAATCATGAACCCTATTTATTCCATTACCACGGTAAAGCTCATAACCACTGTGCAATCGTATTTCCCCTTTACTTTCCAAATGAGTATTTTTTTCAGTGTTAACCGTCTTATTATTCTGCAGGATGTTCTGTATACTATCTGCAACAACTGTGGTCCTGTTCAAAGAATTGTCATCTTCAGGAAGAATGGTGTCCAGGCCATGGTGGAATATCCTTTAGTGTTTTAGACTGTAGATCAAAGCTTTTTGTTAGACTGCAGTTGTTCTTTGAGAGTTGCAAAATGTACATAGTTTTTGTGTACAGTAACGTTTTAACTTTTCATTTGTGTTTACTTCCTATTTAGTTTTTATGTTGTTTAAAGTAGTTATGCCTAACACACATTTCTGAGAATAGGACAGAAGAAAAAGGACACCCATGATTACCTGCAGGTTTCTTTAACTCCCTGCACATTTGATTCTGTGCAGAGTGCCCAAAGGGCCAAAGCCTCACTCAATGGGGCTGATATATACTCTGGCTGCTGTACTCTAAAGATTGAGTATGCCAAGGTAAGGATAATCTAGTTTTACATTAATCGGGTCTAGGGCAGCAAATCCCTTTTCATAAGTTAATTAAATATTGTTAATGGTAATTTCTTTATTTTTTTGCACAGCCAACACGTCTTAATGTGTTCAAGAATGATCAGGACACATGGGACTACACCAATCCGAATCTGAGCAACCAAGGTAATGTTAACCCTACATCTGCTCTTCCATTGCTCAGCGCTCTTACTGCCACTGTGGGGGGAAAAAGTGGGTGGGAATGGGGCATCTTAGTACTGCACTGATGAATCCACTGTTTCACCTCCCCTGTTCTGAGTATTAGGCGTACCAACGTCTACATCATATGTTGTGTATGCTTTCTTGACATACACAACATAGGTAATGCCATGTCCTTGTGATCCCATGGATGTGCTCCTGATATCTCACAAGTTTCTTTTTCCAGCAGAGCCATGACAAGTCAGTGGTGTAAGGGGCAAGTGGCTTACTGAATAAGCACCATATCAGTGCATGATTCTTCTATAACAGCATCCTTTCCAGCATTGTTTTTCAAAGTTTAAATGAAATGCTGATCGCAATTTATTTTCCTTTCATAATTGCGATAAGTTTCAAAATGATATATTCAACAAGACAAATAATGTAGTTTTGAACTTTTTGTTCATCTGGGGCCAAAAAGATGCTTTGTGAATAATGTGCATCAATGAATCATACCCAATACTATTGTATAGTATACTAAATGGGTTTTGATTTCATGGTGACTTTAGGACATGGCTTTGTGGATATGGACATGTAGTTAGGTTTCTAGCCACTGGTGAAGGCTGAAGTTGCATACAAATCTTAGTTCTACAAACCAAAGCCTTTTGAATGACATTTTTTTTGGTGCTTGATCATGGCCATTTGCTCCTTACATTCCTGCTGTACATTTAAAGATCAATATGAAAGCACAGAAACTTCCAGAAAATCAAGCGCCACACTCCATACATCTGGACACTCTGGAACATTTTTTGTATCTCATTGAAGACACAAGTCACTCAAACTTGCAACACTACCAGTCAACAAAGTTATGGGAGGAATTTTTTTTTCTCCCACTTACTCTTGTCAAACCTCAAGATATCCCAACAAACACCTGATCATGCAACATTTAGCACCTATCACCCACAGAACCAACATTGCCAACGAAGTCATGCTACCTGGCACAACACATTGAAGGATTTAGGGTTGTTGGTGCAAGTAGTTTTGGCTGGCTTTTGCCAATTGTTTTTTATTATGAGGCAAGAACAAGACACACTCCACTGTGACACATTGCCTTAACCTCACTGCTTACAAGGGATCTTTGACACACATCCTCAACACAATGCAAACAAAAGCCTCTTCTTCATTCTCATCAAACTGACGTCAGCAGACAAACAGCCTTATCTGAACCTGTCTGTCTTTCTCTGGGCTACGTCTTGTCTGTCTCGTCTCATCGATCGTTACAATTGCCAACACGCCACCGACAAAATCAACACGTCTGACTCTTCACTCATCTACAGCTGATGACACTAAACCACTCCAGACACTGAGGACACTGCAAACAACATTCTAACAAGCAGATGCACTGACATGCAGACAGATGACATTCCAAGGCTGGTGTTTCAGACACGCTCTCTTCCCCCAACATGTGTCCTCCTGTAATTCTTCCTTTTCTCAGTCTCCTAAGCGACTCCTCTCTTTCAATATGTTTTCCCTTTGTTTCAGTCATATGACTACTGTGTAACACCTTCCGTATGATGCAGGTTGGCTTTGTGTCTAGTGGAAGCAGAAGTCAATCTGAATTGGACATAAATTGCTCCAGATTTTCCACCTCCAAGAAAGGCATTGAAATGAGAAAAAGGATGCTGACCTCAGTGGAGCTTTGAAACTGGTCTGAAATGAAGAATGCTTGGAAAATCAGTGGAGTGGACTGGTTGGGGGAAGAAATAGGGAGTATTAAGTGTGATGAGGAGAATGGGATGAAGATGATCGGCAAGGGCTAATTTACGGCGTGTTCTACTTGCCCCATCTCTCAACTCCCCAACCCTTGAGTTTGTCTTGTAAGTAACCCCAAGCTTCTTGTGTCTTGGAGTGATACTCCCATAGTGTAATGTTTCATGGGGTGTGTGACCAAATGTTTGACTAACTTAATTTTTCTTCCCAGCTAATTAATTTGTTCCACATTGGTCTCAAAATTTAGCAAGATTCCCTAAAAACAATATTGGGATGGGTTGAGCTTTTGTGAATGTTATACTTTTTGTTTCTCAGAGATGTTTTAGGGCTACAAGGTACTAATACTTAGTACCCCTTTTCCACAGACAGGGATGTGCCAGACCAAGTGCCTTTTCTGTATGGTTTTTACCAAAATGTAAAAATTGGCTTTGCGTTAACACATTAGCCTTTTGGTCTAAAACCAGAAAACATCAATAGATACAACCCTCACTACGTAAAATAGCCAAAACAAGTTGTTTCTCACCTAGATCACACAAAACTAAACTGACTGCACAGTCACCAGCACTGTTTCACTGGTAAAGGGGTATAAAAGAGAAGCCTGACATTAGATTTTTAGATTATGTCCTTTGTAAAAAAAACAAAAAACAAAAACAAATAAGGACATGGTGCCTCACACAAAGTTTCTGCAGAGAAAAAAACTGTGATGTTAAATGTTCAGAAATATCAGTGAGATTCATGTTAACAACTGTGTGTACCTGAACAGGTGCAGATGCTGATGGCAATGGGGGCAATCAAGGTGTGTGCATTAGACATTCTGTATACCCCCACCCACTTACTCCCTACCGTAATATATGACATACATACATTGCCATGGTGATCAGCCAATGAGCTGTCTCTCCTGTGCTGTCTTGTGATATGTTGGTAGATGTTTAATCTAACTCTGGGGCTGGGGCATCACAATAGATGCCCATATATTTATCAACTGGATGTCTGCATTAGACCAGTTAAAGTGTAACAATACACTTCTAAGATGTGAATTTCACAAAACCTGTCAAAAACATGCCTTGATCATATTACATTTTTGGACAGTTACTTTTTTGCTATAATACAAATAATTTGTACAGGAAAAAAAACAAAATCAATTGTATATTGAATGTAAATTTGGGTTAGAAATGTGCTTAACTATCATTAGAATGTCACAAGGCAATCTGTTTATTTACTTATGCAGGATAATCTTTTGCGGAGACTCAGACATGTCATCAGGCATGTTATTCACCCTAATATTATTGCCCTTTTATTCTGAAGTTCTGTGTGTCTATTTCTCTCTTCTGATCTTAAAGCTCAATTCAGTCATGTCAATATTCACTAAGTCAGTGTCCTGTCCTTTCGCCTCAGCAAATTCATCTTTCTCTCTCTCCCCTCTGTTTGCCACTACCCCTTTTATTTCTTTGGCCTTTTCCCTCTCTTGCCTCTCAGATATGAACGCCAACCCCAACAAGCGCCAGAGGCAGCCGGCTCTGCTTGGAGACCACCCTCCAGAGTATGGTAAGGCTTGCTGAGGCACACGCGTAAACACATTTGCCTCATTTGCTTGCAAACAGGGGAGCGATTGTTAATCCAGCAACAAACAGTGGGATGCATTTATCACAGTGGCAGCAAGATGGTGCTGTATTGATGTTAAAACGTAAACTATAGTGCAGGGTGTGTTCCCAAACTTGCCTGCAACCCCAACCATGCATGGTGTGTTTGTGGATTCTCAGGTGGTTACCATGGATACCAAGACGAGAGTTATGGTGGACCCTATGAAAGCCGCCGAATGGGGCCACCCATGGGTGGTCCAAGGCGTGGTGGGACCAGCCAGCGCTATGGTGGACAATTTGGCCCCCCACCTCCACCCCCAGGCGAATATGGTGCACATGCAGACTCACCTGTAATTATGGTCTATGGCTTGGATCCATCCAAAATAAACACAGACCGTGTCTTCAACATATTCTGCCTGTATGGCAATGTAGAACGGGTAGGTGAAAGATAAAATAAGTACCAATTAGTCTGTTACTGTCAAAATCCAGACAGCTTCATTGGAAAGTCTCTCTACCTCTCAAAATGTAGGTGAAGTTTATGAAGAGCAAACCTGGAGCTGCCATGGTGGAGATGGGAGACTGTTACGCTGTAGATCGTGCTATCTCTCATCTCAACAACAACTTCCTGTTTAATCAGAAGCTCAATGTGTGGTATGTTTTGAATGTAGTGGATATGTTTGTTTTCCCCTTTTGATTCACCCAATTTCAACCAAACAGGTCAAACACACAAGAAATAATTAAGTTTACTGTTTTCCAAGGGTGTTGCATCCATTAAAAGGGATTCTGTTTTCTTTCATGCTAGTGTATCCAAGCAGCAGGCCATCATGCCGGGCCAGTCTTATGAGCTGGACGACGGGACCAGCAGCTTCAAAGACTTCCATGGCAGCCGAAATAACCGCTTTACTTCTCCAGAGCAGGCAGCAAAGAACCGCATTCAGCACCCCAGCAATGTCCTCCACTTTTTCAATGCAGCACCTGAAGCATCCCCTGAGGTCTTCACCAGAGTAAGTTTACATTATTTAAAAGACAGTGTTTTTCTTTTAACACGATTTGATGTTTTTTTTTTCTTTTCTGCATTACTTTTCAGATCTGTGAAGAGCTTGATGTGAAAAGCCCTTCTAATGTGAAACTTTTTGCAGCTAAAGGTATGTGATATAAAATTGTATTGATTGTTCTACTGTTTTGGGTACTGTACTTTAGTGCCTCTCTGTCAGTTTTTACAGGCTAAGTATCTGTTGTGCAAGTAATCTGAGGTGGCCTCTATTAAATTGGGCTTTGATTATATTCATGGTCAGCTCTGTAATCAATGCTTTGATGAATAATTTTTTAATCTGGTTAACTGTACAACCCCTGTGGGATTGTTTGTAATCTCACTGTTGCTTTTCTATATTAGGTTCATCATCAGAAAGAAGTTCATCTGGGCTTCTAGAGTGGGAGTCCGTCAATGATGCCATGGAAGCTCTAGCTATGATGAACCATTACCAGATGAAAAACCCTAGTAAGTGCCCTTTTTTCGTGGCATAATTAACTGATAACAGCAAACATGAGCTTTATCTCAAAACATTGTAAGCTACCTTCCTATTACTACTGTACCATTAAAAAGAACAGTTTGTTCTTCAGTTGAAAATGCTGAAGTGTTTATTATAGTACAACTGTAACAAATCCTGTGAAGTACTTTGGGTTCATCAGATTCAGATTAAACCAAACATTATAAATCAATACATTATACAGTAATTCAGAAAGTATTCAGACCCCTTTCACATTTTTTCAGTTTTATTTTGTTGTAGCCTGATACTACAATCGTTTAAATTAAATTTTTGTCAGTCTATACTTGTTGGCCCACAATGTAAAAGTGAAAACAATTTTAGAAATGTCTGTAAATGTTTTAAAAAAAGGGATGAAAGGGGTTTAAATAACTCCTGAATGCCCTGTATTTGAATGTGGGTACAATTGTCATTCTTCCAATCCTGTTCAGTATAAAATAATACCTGTAAATGCTCATCTGTTGTCCTGTCTCTCTGCAGATGGCCCTTATCCATACACACTTAAGCTGTGCTTCTCTACCGCACAGCATGCAAACTGAGCAGCATGTGTCATGTCCCACAACCAGCCCTGATCCACATCACTTCACTTTCTTGCAACCTTTATTGTCGTTTAAAGGCTCATTTGTGCGGGTGGGTTTGCAATTGTGTTAAGTTAGTCTGTATATTGAGCCACAGCACAAGAATCGAACTGAACATGTCAAATTGTTTTTAATGAAAGCGTAAAGTTGAAATGCTTTTGTACCAGTATTTTTTTGTTACCTTTTTTTTGTTCTTTTTTATTTCTTATAATTGACTGTTAGCTGTGTGCTCAGCACCTCACTTTTAGACATGTCAATCTGTAAAGACTCTTTCTTTTGTGGATTGTAAAATAAAATTAGTGACAGTGGGTCTTTGTTGTGGTTTGCTTTTGCAAGGGAACAATTGTGACTTGTGTTTTACAATGTAAATGGAGTTCAGTCTTTTAGTTGCTGCCTAAAAGTTACAGCCCAGCATATAATTGCAGTCTGGATAATGAAATGTAATCATTTTAATAAAGAAATAATCTTAGAATCTACATAAATGGGTTACAGCGTCATGCAGGTTAAGGTTGAGAGTTTGATCATATGATGCAAACACAAATATTGTTTGATGAACTATTTATTTGTAAGTTGACTGCTATGTATGCAGTGTAATACCTTGACAGAATGAAGATTAAGCTATATACAATCTTTTTCAAATAAAAACGTGAATTTTAAAGCTCGGTGTCAAGATTTCCCAGTGTAAGTCTTAAACTTAATCTGGTTCAGAAATATTCTGTGACCTCACAAGGATAAATATACTAATGTGACTGTCCATGTCAATTACACTTTATTAGTATGTAGAAACTTTGTCCATGTGAAAGAGAAGCAATGAAGAAGTAGATTCAAATTACAGTTTAAAAGCAGTAAGATAAGAATAAATGCTAAACATTGTTTTATCTGGAATTTAGTAATAAAATATAGGGAATGTAAGGCAACAAATTTGTGCTGTTTTCAGCAGATTGCTCAAACAACAAAGGCAGATGGTAAAAAATGAGTTAAAATTTTAGATTAAAAAATCACAATGTAAATTTATATCATAATTTAAACTATTTTTTATCTATTTAATATGATCATTGAAAAACAAATTTAGCATACATATCACTGATATTATTCACTAAAAATTTAATTGATTAATAAAATAAAACTCGATTTAAAGTAAAAAAATAACTTAATTAAAACACGATATCATCATCATCATTGGGGATACACAGCTGTCATAGTAGTCACTACAATTCAAGTCTTTCTAATTGATAAAATCTAAAAACTAAACAAAAAACATATTTTTTAATTTTCTTTAGACAATATACAATATCACATAATATTACACGGTATTTATTATTAAATAGTATTTCTACACGTTTGCTGGTGGTGATGCCAAAAATGAGTTCTACCTGTCGCGACATTCCCTACTCTGCCTTCTATTAAAAAAAATTAATCATTGTAAAACCCACAAACACTTCCTGTAAAGGAAGTTTATTCTAAAACATGTTAAAGATTAACGCCCGCCACCGGTGTCATTGTCATTACATAGGCTGATGTTTCCCACGTGGTCGAAGTTGACCGTTATGCTTTCTTCAATGGTAAAGTAGCTGAGATTGCTATTAACCTCATATTAACATAATCTCTGGCTATGGTGGAGGTAAAGCGTACGCATAAGCGGAAGTAGAGCGTTTCTACTGAGCGTTGAAAATTCCCCGGATGTTATATGTACAGTGCGAAGGTCAGTACAGCAAGAGCAGAACTAGTTATCAAAGAGTAGCATTCAAACAACAGAAGCTTAATCGAGTCCCCAATCTTTTTTTGGAACTAGTTAAAAATGCCGCGAGGAAGCCGAAGCAGGACTTCAAGGATGAGTCCACCGAGGTGAGTTAACAAACAAACGAACATAAGTACGTGCTGCTGTAGCGAAACTGTCAGAAACTAGCAGATCATCTTATCATAAACAAGTGTCAGTAATATCCATTGTGATATTGATTATAGAATTATTAAATATTATAAAACGGTTAGTTCCATTCCTCAATTCTGATTGGTCAGCAGCTGTGTTTTATTCACGATAAAGCACGGCTACAACCGCTTCACTCAACGGTTCTGTGTATCATTGAGCCCCCGCACTTACTGTGCGTTCACACCGCCGCCGGCGAGAGCGTCAAAAAGCGTTGAAGGCTTGGTCTTGTATTTAAAGCGGCCGCAAAGCAAACAACATGTCGATCTTGTGCAGACTGACCACAAGCCACCGCAGCTCTCTACAACACCTATTTTTTGTTTAATCCAATATGTGTCGATATGTCACAAATATTTTACAG
>JAZGTJ010005431.1:0-13643 GCA_036877575.1 Botia almorhae | reverse complement strand
TGGTCCATTTTGGCAAATCCGTGTGCGTAGCCTCGTTCTACCTGTTGCAATGGTCTCAACAAGACTCGCTTTCACCACCTGCTGGTGAAGCGGAAAGCAACAGGCATCGATTTTTTATCTATGCTCAATTGCTCTTCCTGCCATACCCGGATGTGTAGCGTCGAATTGCTTGGCGAATTTGAACCGTTGAATTTTTGGAGGCGAAAAAATATGCACCGGAATTATTAACATTGAAAATTTTACAAATGAAATTTTATGTTTCCACTTGAAAAATTCACAGCGTAAATATCCACCCATGTTGAATTGCACAACGTTAAAATGCAAGCACTGTTAATACGATGCATTTTATTTCAGTTAGTGCTATACAGCGCCCTGTTTTGCTTCAAAAACTTTTGTCATTAATTTACTTCCATAGTTGCTAAAGTGCTCGTGCATTAGAAATATCTGGTCTCGTTGCTAAAGTGCTTTTCCTCTAGGAGGAGAAGCACTTTAGCAATGAGACCAGCAGCGTGTAAGTACATTTAGACTTGTCTTTAGTTGTTTATAGTGCAGTGGTAGAAAGTGTATTTGTTTTTACCTTGTTTACAATAATAGCTTGTGTGAAAGTTGTTTGATCCCGCGCTCCCCCGCGTGAGTTTCGGTAGCTTTTGTTGTGGTTAATATAGAGGCGTGTCCTGCTGAATTCAATCAACGTGAGTTTCAGGGGAGTATATAAACATTCAGTTTACCGTGGCAGCGGTCGCAGCAGCCCTTCCTGTGTAAAGGCCGACGAGTGTAAAGGCCGACGAGTGTAAAGGCCGACGAGTGTAAAGACCGACGAGTGTAAAGACCGACGAGTGTAAAGACCGACGAGTGTAAAGACCGACGAGTGTAAAGACCGACGAGTGTAAAGACCGACGAGTGTAAAGACCGACGAGTGTAAAGACCGACGAGTGTAAAGACCACCGACTCTACCTGCGCGACTCCACTGAGCAAAGACAATGACAAAGCACTTGAGTACTATTTTTTATACATATGTGTACATATGTCTTCTGATACATCACTAACTCTTTCTGTGGGCCTCTGGAATTGTCAGTCTGCTGTTAACAAAGCAGACTTTATTACATCCATAGCTACTCACCCTAACCTCAACCTCATGGCTCTAACCGAGACCTGGATAAAACCTGAGGACACTGCTACACACGCAGCCCTCTCCACCAAATTCACTTTCTCCCACACTCCTGTCAGATAGGGAGGGGTGGGGGGACTGGGCTACTGATTTCTAGAGACTGGAAATTCTCTCAGAGACCTTCTATAGCTGCAGTCAGCTCCTCTGAATCTCACGCAGCTACTATTACCCACCCCTCTTACTGTCATGTGGTTGTCATCTACTGCCCCACAGGTCCATTAGCTCTCTTCTTGGATGAGCTGGATGCTCTCCTATCATCCTCCCCTGATGAGGACACTTCTCTACTGCTGCTTGGTCATCATGTCTAGAGACAGTATGTCCGCTATCGTCAAGGCCACACCTCAAACTGACATACTTATTACGCCAGCAACACCACAAACACACTTCTTTTTCTCAGCTCTCTAAGTCTGAGGTCTCCAAACTCATGTCATCTAGCTATCCTACCACCTGCCCATTCGATCCCATTCCATCTCATCTTTTTCAAGCTATTTCTCCAGCAGTCACACCAGCACTTACTAATATAATTAACACATCTCTTCACACTGGTATTTTCCCCACTACATTTAAGCAGGCTAGGGTAACCCCATTGCTAAAGAAACCCAACCTAGATCCAGCACAGCATTGAAAACTACAGATCGGTACCCTGCTTCCATTCATAGTCAAGATTCTGGAAAAAGTCGTGTTCAGTCAAGTCTTTGCCTTTCTTACCCAGAACAACCTCTTGGATAACAACCAGTCCGGCTTCAAGAAAGGTCATTCGACCAAAACTGCACTGCTCTCAGTTGTTGAAGACCTCAGACTGGCTAAAGTGGACTCCAAATCATCAGTTCTTATTCTGCTGAATTTGTCAGACGCTTTTGATACTGTAAACCACCAGAACCTGCTGACTATGCTCAAATCACTAGGCGTTACAGGTACTGCACTCCGGTGGTTCAGATCTTACCTCACTGACAGGTCGTTCAGCGTGTCTTGGAAGAGAGGTGTCCAACCTGCAACATCTAGACACTGGGGTGCCCCAGGGCATCGTTCTTTCAGCCTGCCTGACGGACATATCGTGTTGGATGAAGGACCATCACCTTTAACTCAACATCGCTAAAACAAAAATGCTTGCGGTTTACTCAACCCATCTCTTCATCACAACTTCTCAATCCAGATTGATAAATCAGCCATTACTCCACCCAAGATGGCCAAAAGCCTAAGAGTAATGATTGATGATCAACTGAGCTTTTCTGACCACATCTCTATAACCGCTTGTTCCTGCAGATTCGCCCTATACAACATCAGGAAGGTCAGACCCTTCCTATCGGAACATGCAGCACAACTCCTCGTTCAAGCTCTTGTTCTCTCCAGACTAGACTACTGCAATGCTCTCCTCGCAGGGCTTCCGGATTGTACTATCAAGACCAGGGGCCGTGGTCTTTAACGAGCCTAAAAGAACACGTCACTCCGCTGTTCATTCAGCTGCACTGGCTGCTAGTAGCTGCTCGCATCAGATTTAAGGCTCTGATGTTCGCATTCAAGGTGACTACTGGATCCGCACCTGCTTACCTGCTTTCACTTCTTCGCACTTATGTGCCCACCAGAAATGTGCATTCAGCTAATGAACGTTGCCTTGTGGTTCCATCCCAAAGGACATCCTGGACTCTTACTTTCACTCTGCCCGGTTCGTGGAATGAACTTCATAACTGTGAGCCTTGAGTGCAATTTTGTTTTATTGATGTTCATTACTAAGAAAACTTACAAAAGTAGGTTGTCCCAAACATGCACAAAATTTTTGCAGCCAAGGCTGGGGTACCCTGGCAAGAAATACTGATAAAATGTGCCCAAGCCCACTGAGGCAAACTTGTCCTTCAACTCTGCATCACATTGCAAATTAATTATTTCTAGTTGGATGTTGACAGGCACATCAGAAGCTTTGACTGTGAAGGGTGAGCAAAAAACTGCAAATTCGGTCTCGAGTTTACCAAAGACCTGAAACCATTTCTCAAACTCACACAGCAATCCGGCAATCTTGTCTTTATACTGTTTCATGTCAGCATTAATGCCTGTTGCACATACCTCTCTTAGACAGGGGAAATGGGCAGGGTCACCACTTGCCAACTGTGTCTCTTACAAAGTAAGCTTCAACTTGAATGCACGCATGTTGTCATAAAACTGTGTGACATCTTTTTTGCGGCCTTGCAACATTTTGTTCAGAATATTCAAGTGCTTTGTAATATCCACCAGAAATGCAAGGTCCTGCAGCCATTCCTGAGATTGTAATTCCTTTTTTCTCCATGAATTGTTTGATTTCCTCACGTAAATCAAAGAAACGCCTCAGCACAGCACCTCTGCTTAACCATCTGTGTGGTATGGCATGGTATGAGTAACATGATTGTCACTGAGAAGGCAGTCAAACTGACGATGATTCAGGCCTCTGACTCAGTTGGACAACCACCTTCATGACGTATTCCATTTTTAACAACTTGCAACACAATGCCTCCTGGTGAAAAATACAGTGAAATGTCCAGAAACCATCTCCTCCATTAGCGACTTGTACTTTTTCTCTGAATTTTGTCACAACACCAGCTTTTCTTCCGATTATGAAAAAAAGCAGGTGTCTGTAGCCAGGCTGATGGTGGGAGACCAGTTCACTCCGGCTCCAACCACAGAGCCAAAAATGTCCTCAGCTGTTGTGGTGTCCATCATAGGCATCAACTCAAGCAACTCCTCAGTGACAGTCAATGTCTCATCAACTAACGAATAACTACAAATGAATGTGGCCAGTTGAGCAATGTCTGTAATGTCAGTGCTCTCATCAATTGCAAAAGAAAATGCAAGAAATAACTTGACTTTGTGTTTTAACTGGATGTCTAAATCTGGGATTAAATCCCCTAGCGACCGATTTTGGCCCGTGGGCCATACGTTTGACACCCCTGAGTTAATACTATGTAGAGGATCTATACATTTTATGAAGCATCTCTTTCAGCTACCTGGTAGGTATAAGATCAAGCATACATGTTGTGGATTTAGATTAATTATTTTTTGTTGCCGCTTGGGCAAAGTATGGCATGCTATTTGGTGTGACTGTCTGTCTGTCTGTCTGACACTGTCTGACTTTATAATTTGTTTCTCTAACAGTATCTCTTTTGTTAGATACTGTTGTTAAATAAATTCATAAAATTATTACTACTATAATACAACTGTCTGAAGCAATTGACACTTTATGTTTTGTTGTCTAGGGCAGTGGTGGTTCTACATTGAATTGCTCCCCGGGCGAGACTCCCTCCTGGTGCCCCCCGACAACTAACCCACCTAATTTAAATTTAAATAAAATGCCTTAAAGACTTTACTGTTTTTAGCCAACATGTGTTCTATAATTATATATTGCATTTATTTTGTGCAGGAATATGAGATGAATTGTGACAAGTACAAAGCTACTCTTGATGATGCACCCCAGATAAATGGAAGGCTTCTCACCTTCACACTGGCTGGCTTTGTTGCAAAAAAGGTGAAATATCTGAAAGTAAACTAACAGGATACAACAATGTGAAAATATCAGTGAAATGCTTAATTCTATATTTTGCTGTGCTACAGGAGAAGGATCTTATGAATCGTTATGCCGAGACAGCCGCTGAGAGTGACCAGTTACTCAACCAGATGGAATTAGCAAAATGCCTAATGGCTGAGGTTCAGGTAAAAAGGAGACCAGTAGCTTGAATTTAGAACTGATCAGAAAGTTTCATCTGTATTAAGTTACACTGAATTACATTTGTAACTTGAAACTAGATGAAAAACGTAAAGTAATTGTTCAAATTAAAAATTTTATAACTTAAACATTAACTAGTTTTTTCTCACACAGAATGTGGAAAAAATAAATATGGTACAGCAACAGGTACAGCAGAAAGCTTTTGAGGACACTACAAGTCAGAAGGAATTAAATGAGGAAACAGCTAGATGTACCAATCTGGAGAATAACCTTAGCACCATTAAGAATAGATATCTATCTTTAAAAGGCAGAAGAGGCGTAGATCGAAGGGAAGAGATAGAAATTTTGCAGTACTACCGTGACCCAAAACTTGAGGCCAACATGCAGGACTTTCAAAAGAAGGTTCATGAAGAAGCACTGAAACGCACCAAAACCCAAAGTGAAATTGAGGTAATAACAAGAAAAATCACTAGTGTAGAAAGTGAAATTAAAAACACAAAGCCCAAGCTGGTGACACGAGAGGTGACAGAAGTAGAAAAAGACCCTCAGCTGGATGTAGAAGCCTCAAACATTCGAGAAATGATAAGCAAGTTACGGAATGAAACTAGAGTTAAAGAACAAGAAAAGGCTAACCTAAAAACAGAAATAACAATTCTGGAGCAAAAAAAGCAAACCATTAAAGAGAAGGTAGTGCAAAAGGAAGTGGTAAGACTGGAGAAAAATCCAGTAATGTTGAAAGCAGTAAAAACATTTGAGATGGAGATTTCAGATGAAGGTGAGAGGAGCAAATCTCTGATGAACGAAATCTCCCAAACCAGGAGACAGATCAATTCCCTGGAAAGGCTCATCCCAACCTTAGAGCCAAAGGTTGTTACCAAGGAAGTTATAACTGTTGAGCAGGACCCTGGATTAATAAGTGAGTCTAAAGGGCTTCTAGTAAAAATAGAAGAGCTGAGAAATGAAAACACTAATCTCATGTTTGAGCTCAATAACATTCAGTCACACCATATCCAAATACAACAAATGAAACCTAAGGTCAAAGTCAAAGAAATCATAAATGAGATCTTCAACATAACCCCTGAGACAGAGGCAGAGATACAGCGCTTGAGAAGGGACCTTCAAGACAATAGCAGACAGAGCTCAGAATATGAAAGACAAATCAGCATGGTCAAAACTGAGACTGAAGCTCTGCGTGCACAGAAACGAAAGGTGGAGTATAAAGAAGTACTTCAGGAGGTTGTAAAAGAGGAAAGAAGCCCTGAGAATGTAAAAGAAATACAGAAACTCTCAGATCAAGTCTATTCCCTGCAAAGGGCCTACAATACCTTGCAAGATGAGCTTATTTATCTAAGAAAAGACAGGGATGAGTGGAAGGCAGAAAAGTCAAAGACTGAGATGAGGATTGTCACAAAAAATGTAATCAAGTATGTTGATGACCTACTTCTGGAGAAGGAGGTGAAAAGTCTCAGAAGAGAGGTTTGTGAGGAAACTCAGAGGCGCAGAACAACTGAGGAAATGGTGTTTGATCTTCAGAATAGGTACATTCAGCTTGACAGACAAAAACCAGAGGAAAAAGTAGTCATTCAAGAGGTGGTTCGTTTACAAAAGGACCCAGCACAAATCCTTCAGTATGAAAGGCTTGGCAGGAGTCTAGATAAAGAAGTGAATAATCGAAGAAAACTTGAGCTTGAGGTGCAGCAGATAAGAACACTGATAGAGGACAAGGAAAGAATCATCAGGAGCAGTGATGAAGAACAAAACAAGATACTGGTAGAAACTGAAATGACACAAATCAAATCCAGAATCTATGAGTTAGAAACTGCACCACCTCCCATTGAAGAAAACATAGTCATAGAAGAGGTTCTGAAAGTTGAGAGGGATCCAAACTTAGACAAAATAACCAAAGGTCTTCGAGCAGACTTGGATAAAGAAAGCAGTGATATTTTGCAGTTTGAGGGAGACATAAGGAAAATGAAACTTGAGATAGACATCCTGCAACGAGAGAAATCAGTTGAGAAAACTGTCTATAAGGAGGTTTTTCGTGTAGAAATAGACCAGGCAGTGGAGGCAGAGCGGTCTAACCTTCGCGAACAGGTACTTCAGCAGAGATATGCCAGACAAGACCTTGAGGACAAAATCCGCTATCTAAATGAGAAACTGCAGCGACAAGAGAGCAAAATAACCAGCCCTTCCCTGGAGGAGACCAACCTGATTCATAATAAAGATAAACTGCAAAGAGAAAAAGACAACCTCCAGAAAGAGCTGAGATCTTTGGAATTGGAAAGACAAAACATCAGCATCTCATTTCAGCAGCAGTCTAGGCTGATGAGTGAGAGAAAACAAAAAAACAGGAACAGAAGTATCAAAATGGAATCTGATGTTCAAAGGCTTGAAAGAGATATCCTGTATGAAAAGGACAAAATATACAAAAGAGATAACATAATCAGGGAGCTAAATAACAATTTAAAGAAAGAGGACTCCTCAGAGACTTGCACTAAAGAGGTTAATGTCTCCACAAAAATTAGCATCTTAGACCCTACCACTGGTAAAGACATGGCACCATATGATGCCTACATGCAGGGCTTAATTGATCACAGCCAGTACATACAACTACAGGAACTGGAATGTGACTGGGAAGAAATAACCACAATGGGACCTGAAGGTGAGATATTGGTATTGCAAGATCGCAAGAGTGGCAAGCAATACTCCATCAAAAATGCCTTAAAAGAAGGCAGGGTGACTAAATACCAACTACAACATTACAAGGATGGCAAAATGCCTATCTCAGAGTTTGCTCTTCTTGTGGCTGGTGAAACAAAGTCTTGGTCATACACCCAAATTAACAGTCAACCAACTCAACAGCTTAATGAAGAGTTCCCCATCTCTGGTGTTTATGATATAGACACTGATTCATGTCTTAATGTGCGCAGTGCCATGGCTAGAAGGATGATAGACAACAACACTGCTCAAAAACTGCTGGAAGCACAGGCAGCCACTGGTGGCATTGTGGACATCATCAACAGCATAAAATTTTCTGTCCACAAAGCAGTAGATCGAGGTCTGATTGAGTCTAGCCAGTTACAACGGTTACTAAATGCCCAAAAGGCTTTCACTGGAGTTGAGGACCCTATGACAAAAGAACGTCTGTCAGTTGGAGAGGCTGTTCAGAAAGGATGGATGCCCAAAGAGAATGCCATGCGTTACATGGAGGCACAGTTCCTGACAGGTGGGTTGGTCAACCCCAACAAAACAGGAAGAGTCAACATTGTGGATGCTGTCAGCTCTAAAATGATTGATAGTACAATGATGAGAGAGCTTCAGGAAGAGACCAACTACACCAAAGAGCTGATTGATCCCATTACTAAGGAGAAGATCAACTACAAGCAGGCTTTGGCTCGTTGTAAGATAGACCAACTTTCAGGTCTTCCAATGCTTCCTGCTTCCTCCAAAGATTCTACCTATACCTCATACAAAATCCATACATAGCAAGTCAGTTATAGTTTACATCTGTTTACAAACATCATTTGTAATTTTAGTTTCTGCACAGTCAACTTTCTGCTTTAAGATAAAAATACCTAAAATGATAATGTATTTGTACTACAATTATTGTAAATTTCAGGTGCTATTACATTTTACATTATGCATTTGGCAGCTGCTTTTATCCAAAGCAACGTGCATTTAAGTTATACGTTTTATTAGTACGCCTGCTCCCCTGGGAATCGAAACTGCAACCTTTGTGTTGCCGACCAGACTCTACCAACTGAGCTACAGGAACACTACTGTCACTACTGCAGTCTGACCACATATATTTAAATATCTCAACATATGATGGCTATGTTTGCTACCTTTTTATGTTATGCGGCAGAATATTCTAATTTATCACATGCAGCAAATGTAATATTCATTCAAAACAAAATGTGGCAAACAATCTTTAATCCTTGTTTTATTTCCATGATTTGATAAGCCAAATATACAATTTTTGATTTAAGGCCATTATATATTTAATTACATACGCCTTCCCATTATAAACTTTTTCCTTACTGAAACTACTGTTAAAAATGCAATAAATTATCCCTTTATTGTGGCCATTTATTTCTTTTTTACAATTACTACTAACTGAAATTAGGGCACATTTATAAGTGGTATCAAATTTAGGCAAGCACACACATTAGCAGCACAAAGTTTAAATGATACATTTATTGAAGTGACATTTAATTGTTTTCAGTTTTCTTGACAACAACATTAAAAAAAGAGACACCACGAAACGACATAAACAGGTTTTGTAGTTGTATTCAACCATGCTTTAAATCTACCTTAGCTCATTTGATTAAACAAATACAAATAAATTATGCAAAAATTATTCAGTTTGCATCACTGGTGGCCTGCACATAATTGTGTTAACTGACTATTTTGCATAAAAGAAATTTGCATTAAAAGTGGGTTTAATTATATCATTGTTTAATGTATGTGCTAAGAATGCAGTTTATACAGATACTTCATTTCAGTAAATATCATATGTTTACTAGTTTTAGCAAAACCTAATTTAATCCTGTACTTTTCTTAACATAAATGTCATGCACTCAAATTTAGCAGGTATTTTACAGGTGTTTTTCATGGGGTGATACAGGCTCTCATTTTTCTATTGCTTGCACTTTCAGTTCAGGCTCTCTCTTTAAAAAAGCATCTCTGCTCTATTATGGCTCGTTGCAGTTGTGCAAGGTCTATTCCATCAACACAATTCAAAGCACGGGCACACAGTACAACTCCACTTGCTCCTGAAAGCAAAAGCAACAGCAAATACTTGTTACATCCGAATATCACCACAACAACAATGCATGTAGTGGACTTGGGTGTAGTGTATGCTTCAACCCAAAAATGTACTACTTTATCTCAGACTTACCCGCAGCCTTTTCAATCTCTCCAAGAACAAGATACTGAGCTCCAAGAATGGGCTGGAAAGGTTCAACAAATGTAGTTTGTACAGACACCTGGCATTGTGCAGAGGACTGCTGAGCACTAAGAATGGCTTTGGACTCCTCTGCTGTGTAACTTGTGAGTCTAGATGAAAAGATGAACATAGGCTGGCTAACCTTTATGACAGTCAACTCATTTGTGTCCCCTTTTCTATGCACCAACTTGATACCCAGCACACAGAGAACATCACACTAACATTAGCATACAGTTCCTATTTAGTCATTTCAGTTATTTTGGGAAACTTTACAACTAAATCATAATTTCTGAAATCATTATGATCACCTTTCTTTGTGCATAGTAGTGGAATTTACCCACAAGACAATGTTAAAATTAACATTGACAAGTCGTTAAAATTCTTTGGCTCCTGGATGTCTATTGCAGAAAGTGTTTTGTGCATGCTAGTTCACAAAGAGAATGAGAAATATGGTAGCTCCAACTAGATACAAACTAGGTACATTTTAACATGTTAAATGATGCTAGCATTGTGTTAAAACATTATGCTAGCATGACTTAGCATGATGTTAGCATGATAGATATATAAAAACATAGCTTATTCATGCTGTTCATGTTACCCAAAGCCCACCCATATGTCTCTGCAATATTCTAATGCTGAGATATGGTTTATTCATTTTATTAGATGGTTTCTAGGGTACAGTAAATGGTTGCTAAGGTGTACCAATAGGTGGATGTGTGTGAATCAAAAGAGCCAACTCCCACGTCTCTATGATGTTCTGGATTTAGCTATATCTCAGCACATGTTGGTTGCTAGAGGCCACTCACTTGTCTCTACGACATTCTTATGCCACTCACCTTTTTCAATGGAAGTCTATGGGGCGGTTGCTAGGAAACTTGCCAGGGTGTGGCTATAAAGTTGTAATGTCACTATTTGATGCTGCTTGCTAAGCCGAGCGATATGAACCCACCCTCAAGTCCCTACGACATTCGGATGCAGAGCTATAACGTCACAAAATTCAGCTCTTAACAATTGAATTCTATGGACTTTTTTGCCCACTTTTTCGTACGCCCTGAAAACATTGTACACCGCTTATTAAAAATAAAAAAAAGAAGCACACCTCTCCTCAATAAGCCAGTTGATTTGACACCTTATTCATGGGTCAACAACAAACCGTGCGGAACAAGTTATGTACCAAAAGTTTGTCTATGCTTTGCTTCGCAAGCACCACTAATTATTATATTACTGACTGAAAGATAAACGTATTTATTAGATTTGTTAATGTGTGTGGATTAATTCACAAGAAAATACATGTGTGAGGAAATTTCTTGCATTATGCAAGAGAAATGAAAATTGACAGCTAAATTAAAAGTAAGACAGCTTTTTACCACCACAGGAAATTGTCACGTTGCAATGGCACAAGATTTCATCACACCCCTACTGTAAAGTGATAGGACTAAAAATTAAGCCTGTGTGGATTATATTGTTAATAACACTATTTGTACTTGGGTTGGGCGATGTCTACCAAATTGACTTTAGACGATGTGGACATTGAACCATTGCGACAGATGATGACATCGTCCGTGGGGGGTTGTTAGGATTTCTGTATATCAGTTAGCTAGATGACTCACTGCCAAAATATTACAAAACAATTATATCATTAAAAATGTAAAAATCTCTTTTTCAATAGATAATTACTTATCTCATAAAATCTCATCAGACAACAAATTTACATGACCATTTGCATGTGCACCGCCCCGCTGAATGCGGTTCATTGTAAATACGATCGGGCACATTTGAACTTGACAAAACAGCTAGGTACAAACCAAAAAGAATAAACAAATAACGACTTGGTACATATAAACAAAAATATATGGATATCAATTAAACATTTGAATATTACGTAAAGAGAAAATGAAAAGTTGCTTTTCATTTTTTCAATTTGTGAATTCTTAATTGAATATTAATTGAACGGATGATACACAGATTTTGCATAACTACGCTTGTTTGTTGAGCTGATCTGACATTGTGATCACTTTGTACCTTTTTGTAAGCCGTGGTTAGAATGTGTGCATTGTAAATATATATAAATAAATATATAATATTTGTAAATATATATAAATAAATATATAATAATTAACTATATATGGTATAGTTATTTAGAAATTGTCTAAATAGCTACTACAATTACTTAAAAGCTAGCTGTATATGTTTCCCTGACAGGACAGTGCAACACGATGGGTTTACTCAGGAAAAAAAAGCGTGGCTTCAATCGTGGGTTGAAGCCAGTAGCGGAGTTAACAGATATTTACAGACTGTAAAAACCATAAAGACGGCATACTTGGTGCAGCCCGTGTAATCGAATTTATTTTGAATTATTTTGATTTTGTTGCTGTTTTTATATGCTTCGTTTCGTTTATGTAAAACATCTAGTAATCTATAATTTGTTGTATAAATTATGTTCAGTAAACAGTTTTAAATGTTATTTGCATTTTTATCGGAACAACTTCATTCGGTTATTACACAATTAAAAAAATTACTCTAAGTAACTGCGCGTAAATTTATAGCATGCATTGCACTGGGCGGTATATATGCGTGTAGGGAAAAATCACAATACTGGCTCAACATTGTGATGTCTGTCAGCCATATTTGATGCCATTTTCCATCAACACAACCGTAATTTGTACTCCCTCATAGAGCATTAAAATCACTTGAGAAATGTAAACGTTCGACTGAGAGAAACGTAAATGAGAAATGTAAACGCTCAAATCTGATCCATCATGGCGGACTCGTTGATGTATCACAGCAACAAGTCAAACTGCTCAATGCAGTGTCTATGTATGCCTATTATTAGGATATATCGTGCCACGTCCAGCTAGACACGTTGCCGATACTGTGCCGTAGATTCTATTCTAAAAAAGGTTTCTATTTCTGCAACATCACGGCTGACAGCACAGCTGGTTTATGAAATCCTAGTCTCTACCTGTTAGAAAATATATAGCACACTTTCTTGGAATATCCTGAAAGTCTGTGGAAAGTTTGCTGATTGTAGCTTGAAAGCTCTAGGAGTTTGAGTCAGAAATTATGATTTAGCACATTTAAACAATGTTAGCACATTTTAGTATTAATTAGTATGATGCTAACAGATTTTTAGCTTTATGCTAACACATTTTAACATCAATTAGTGTGATGCTAACATGCATTAGCATTAATATTAACATTAGAAGTTCAGGTGAAAATCGAAGTAAAGGACTGCATGTTGGACTGGGTTATTTCAGAAAACAAGCACAAATGTGGACTATTTACTTTTAAAAAATATTTTTTAATAGTCATTTTATTTCTTTTGCAATTGTAGACATTTTGTAAAGGCCTATTCCAATTCATTTTACAAACAATTCACAAAGGCAACTAAATTTATACTTTGTCATATATTTATTTAGAATTTGGCCCGCTGTCGTTTCATTTTTGTGATTTTTTTTTAAAAACTGCTTAAAGCAGTGAATTATACCAGGATTGATTTGTACCACTCCCCATGTTCACAACCTAACTGTGCGTTCACACCGCCGCCGGCGAGAGCGTCAAAAAGCGTTGAAGGCTTGGTCTTGTATTTAAAGTGGCTGCAAAGCAAACAAGCATGTCATTCTTGTGCAGACTGACCACAAGCCACCGCAGCTCTCTACAACACCTATTTTTTGTTTAATCCAATATGTGTCGATATGTCACAAATATTTTACAGCAGCAACACTGTTTTGCGTGCTCTGGCGCTAAAGTTAGCATGCAATTCCCACTTATTTACAGAAAATATATAACGTTAATGCACATCAGCAACTTACAAGGAACACCAATAATCTCAGACACCT
>JAZGTJ010005430.1:5326-27546 GCA_036877575.1 Botia almorhae | reverse complement strand
TGTGTGTGTGTGTGTGTGTGTGTGTGTGTCAGTGAGTAAGATCTATGTTCTCAATACCTGCAGTAGTTGGTAGGGATGACCACACCGTAGCCCACACAAGTTCCTCCCAGACTGTTTCCCAGCTCATGAAAGAGGCCGTGAGCCAGAGACTCGAGCGGTAACATCAGCAGAAACAAGGCAATATACAGACTGTTTGAAGGCTGTAACAGAAAACAAATCAGAAGCATTATCTTCATTTTGCCCTGCATATATATATATACACATACATATATACATACATACATACATGTACATATATATTAGTTACTTACGGCACACTTACTGACATTGGATTACAAATTTTAAGATCTACTAAAATATCAGTACTAAAAATATCAGTAGGTTAAAAGTAATAGCAAAATTAATACTTATGTTAATTCAAATTAATCTAGGACAATTTATTTGAAGATTTATAATTTTACATATTAAATTTCATGCACTTTTAAGGTTAAAATGGACAATGTAATATACATGTATATGTTTGTTTCCAAATATATGCACCATGCACACTAAGAACTTCTTATAAAGTACTTAAAACTTAAACTTACCTGCCAGGCCAGAGCTCCTAGTATGATGGTTGACACCAGGCTAAACAGCACCAGACGTTTTGATATGAGGCAGAAGTGCCGCATGCCCTTAGAGGCCATGACCCTGTCCAGCTCTCCTGCCTCCGACATGTGGGTCGTGCAGAGCCTCTGACAGTCACTCAGCTTACTGTGAAAGCCCCACAACGTGACCAGAAACACCAGATGGCAGATGATCCAAAAAATAGTGGAGACCGAGAGACCTGGAATCAACAGGTACCACCGATCCAGATCACTCATCTTCAGAGCAGCCATGACCAGAAAGCTCATCTCCACAACAACCAGTGGAAGTAGTGACAGTCGCCTCCACAGGCCTCTTCTCCCCAGGAGCGGTGACCAGCGTTCGGTCACCGAAAGGCCGCTGAAGTAGACGTCCAAAAACGGGTCGCAGACGAGTCGGCTGAAGAAGCAGGACAGGGCGAAGGGGTTGGTGGACACCCCTAAAGATTTCTGGAAGAAGAACGCCGAGACCACAGAGAAGCAGGTCAGGTTTGGAACAGCCAGGAAGGACTTCATACGCAAGTCCACGATTAGAGCAGCCAGGGAGAGTGTCAGAGATACGAGGCTTATAAATCTGTGGCCAACCAAAGTCATGCTAGCCACAGCGAAGCCTGTGAGCTCCAGAACCTCTCTTGACCTGAGGAACGCGGGTTGATGTCGCGTGTAACCACACATTCGCTCCACCAAAGCCCATAGAATTCTTAACACCACGCTTCCCACTAACATGTAGTTGGCCACCTGCTCCTTAATTTCTGTCTCTTTGGAGGGGACGTTGAGGAAACACAGCAAACCCAGCAGGAAGCCAAACCACAGGTGCAAGAGAAAGATGCTGACCCTCTCCATCCCAAAATAGTAGTGAAGAATACTGGCAATCCCGAGAATAAACAGGCCCAGGATAAAAATCACCAGGATGACCGTATCAGCAGTCTTCTCCCATTGTACATAAAGTCCCAAGCAAACGGCCACCAATGAGTTCAGGCTGGAGAGGTATCCGAGGTAACGGATGGAGGACCCCGTGTTAACCCCCCTGTTGGCCTCATCCAGCCGGGTAATCGCAGCGTAAAGCAGGTGACTCAAGCAGTACTTGAGCAGCCGGCACATTGTGGCCGAGTTCAAACTCTCACAACAACAAAGAAACCAGCGGTGTCAACGTGGTAGCGCGTGCGAGACGTGCGTCAGACGTCACGACAAAAACTGGTTTGAAGGAAACTTCATAACCATTCAATACGAACTACGGAAAACATGGCGTGCTTTAGGGTAAATCATTAAACCAAGTCATTTCTACGGACGTTTATGATATTGCAGAGCAAATATTAAAGTAACACCTAACATTAAACAGTGGACCGCCACGACCCACCTGTTACTGTGAATCGAACTCAAGGTCATTTTCTACTGACTGAAATGAGAAAAATAAATTACGCGTGCAATCGTTAAATCTCAGAAACGTGGAATGTAAACGCACAAATAACAGGCAAAATAGTTTTATTGTGCTGTCACTCTCATTTACACGAATGTTTACCGGTATCAGAAAGTTGACTGTTTGTGTCATTTCCGGCCGGGAGGAGTGTAACATTGACTAAACTAAGCTTTAAACAAATCCCTGTAGACTTTAAAGTTACTCATCGTTGTCGTTTACAACAATATTAACAGAAATGTGAACATTTATCACCCAATTTCGCTAAACCTTCGTCGAAACTTTCCCCATTGTCCGCCATATTTCCTCATTGATACGCTGCTACGGAAGCTTCAGCAGGACAATCGGAGCATTTAGCGTCCACAAGGTTTAGCGTGAGAAATAAAACAGAACAGAATCAAAGCACGTACACAAAAACACACTGGTTTTCTTGTGTGATATGGGGACATACTATAGACGTAATGGTTTATATACTGTACAAACTGTATATTCTATCCAACTACAATAACCCTACCCCAAAACTTTACCAGCACAGAAAACTTTCTATTTTAGACTGACCTCAAAGATTATGATGTATAATTTATAAGCATGCTTCCTCATGGGGTCCTAAAATGTCCCCACAAGGTCATAATCTACTGGTATTACTATACTATTACTATACATAATGTAGTAAATAACACACACACAAATAATAATAAAAAAATAACAATTATGTCATAGTTCTAAATCTTCAATCTATATACCAAATCTTATATATTTATCTTTTTAGAAATAGACGTTTCTGTCCCAAAGTCTGCAAGCAATAATGAAAGTTTGAGAAAAAAATCCTATTTCAAGTTGTACAATATTATCATTTGTTCTGAGAAAAGACAAGAAACAAACAGCAGAAGATAACAAACCTTTATTTGCAAGAATCAAAGACAATAATTCTCAAAAACAGCCCAGTCATGGGGCTCAACATGATAAACACTGCTAGTGAAAACTGATCATGCAAACAGTGGATTGAACCTGGGGAAGACAAAGACATGATATGTGAAGGACTGAACACACCACAAAGTAAACAGTACAATACAAAGCTTTTATCTTACTTGTTTTTATGTGTTTTTAAAACATCTTTTAGATTTACAAACTGAGTACAGACTAAAGAGAGCTTGAAATGCTATTGCTAATATAATTGTTCTAGGGCAGTTTTAAGTCATTTAGCCTTGAGCTGCTAAATGTGTATTTTAAGTATTTAACTGTGCGGTTTGGGAGATAAATTAGCTTACTTTCAAAATGACAATCAGTAGCCTGTTCTTTTAAAATACAGTGTTTACCATCATAAATGCAAAAATACAATTTGAAGGCACCCTGGAGTGATCTAGGTTTTCTGAAATCCTGAAAAAAAAATCACATGGATTCTGTCGCTGTTCTGTCAAATTGTTCCAGACGTATTTTTGGCACCCCTAAAACACCATTAAAGTGCTTAACACCAAATTCTTACATAGATACTTTAACACAACCCTAATGTAGCAGAACATCCCACACGCTTTAAGATCCATCACAGTATCTTCTCAAATTTAGGTGTACCTGTCGGCAACCACATTAATACAATAAAAAACAGTGCCTATTATCAGTTACTCAATACAACTGCCAGGTTTTGGTGAAATAGGAGATTCTTTGACCATTTATGATTATTTATATATTGCTATTTTAACGAAGTGCTTCTGCTGATGTCAGTCTCAATATCTCGCTGACCCCGCTGAGGGCGATATCAAACCTGTGCAAATGTGCTTGAACAGTTAATATAGTGTTTTCGAGAACCTGGAGAGAAAACCTCAAGTTCTGCAGCTCCGTACATAGAAGCTAAAAATATACGGCGCTAAACAACAATCGTTTAGTTGGACATCCGTGAAAACAAATATTTAATTCCATCCACTGTACCTTTAAAGGCTATATTTTGAAATTTTGAGATCTAAAACAACGCGTCGAAGAAATAATTGAAATATACACCACGTAAACGATAGAGGAAGTAAGACTTAGATCAACCGGTTTTAAGAGTAAACAGTCAAGCGTAAACAATCCTGCTGTACTATAAAGTCACATTATGGTACGACGCAGAGAAATCTAACCTGTTTCATAACATACACACTACTGACAAGTAATTTGTTAGGCGTCTACAATTATTGGTTATAATAGCGGTTAAAATTCAAACGAAAGCTCGCTCGCGGCTACTTTCAGGCCTTTTGATCACAAAATCAGAAACATTACCACAAAAAATCAAATAAAAGCATGCATCCAATCCGATCACCTATAAGATTGTTTGTTCTCGAAAATTAAGACTATTTCGCATTTGTACCATGTTCGAACCAAGCGAGAAATCCACATTCACAGTTACAATATCACCGAACCAAACTAACACAACATACGCAAGTTCTGCAGACACTTAAAATGCTACAAACGTCAATGATGAAAGCTATTTTGAAAAGGCTTGGACGTCTCTATACGAAACGTCCAGGAACTCGCTGGGAATCAAACCGTTATGCAACTCTATCTGAAAAAACAGCTGCTTCTAGTGAGCCTCAACGCGACCTGTGACGTCAGCCAAAAGACTGCGTGTTTCGACAACAACGAATTACGCCTACCGTATGACTCATGCTAGCTTGAAATGGCGACATTTTTTATCCAGTCGACAGTCACGACGTACGAGAAAACGAGAAATCTTTTTCGACCTGAGATCACGCAGCTGTTTCTGCAACAAAGCCTCAACCGCGAAACCGTTATTTCTGATGTGTTTGTGTTTAAAAGAAACTCTCGCACGCTCTTAAAAATCGACACCCGAGTCATGTCCTCATTCACTCTGTGCAAACGTATGTGTTGCTTTGAAAGGGGCGGAGCACGCAGAGGAACAATTTGGCAGCGACAGTAAAAGTATTAAACATTAGGAGGGGCGGTAAACAAGTTCAACTCTGCAGCAAAATGGGGTCTTCAAGCTCGTGGAAAGGTGCTGAGCTGCTTTGGCTTTCACCCGAGTCCGAATCGTACGGCGTGTCTGGTAATTCCGAGAAGCTGCATGCCAATTGGTCATCCTCGTATTCGGAGCGCGGAGGGTCGTAGGAATCGGTGAACCCTTCTTCCTCCAGACTGTGAAAGTCCTGCGGAATGAAGAGCATCTCGGGGTAGTTGCGACTGACCAGGTCGCTGCTGGTGGTGGACGAGACCTTGCGGAAAGCGATGAGGTGCATGTGGGAGAACTTCACGTACTTGTAGCGCTTGAAGCCCAGCGACTCGACTGCGACCCGCCAGCTGCGCATCATGAGGGCGTGGCGGCCCTGGTGGGAGGAGTCGGGGGTGATGATGAGGAGGAGGCCGTTGAGGGTGAGAAGTTCGTGTGCTTTCTTGCAGCAGAGCCAGCGTTGGTAAGGCGACGGGAAGTAGGACAGGAGCAGGGAGAAGACCACCACGTGAAACAGCTGGGCGGGTAAAGCTTCGATGGGGCCGCGCAGCTGCCGCAGGAAGGCATCCAGGGCGTCGCTGGCCAGCTGCAGAGGCTGCTGCAGCTGCAGGTTGAGGAAGTCGCATTTGTAGACGCTCTGCAGTGATGACAAAGGCCAACAAATAGTAAATGGGTCAGATAAATCAGTACAACAACAATTTATTGAACCAATCATTTAAGCTTAGTTCTGCATTTACATTAATGCATTTGGCAGTTTTATACACCTGCCTGTTGAAGGGACTATACAGCTATACAGACTAAATGTCTACCCAGTCTAACGCCATCATCTAACATTAAAACACACAAACCTCCACTGCTGGCACAATGTCAATTCCTACAGTAAGAAACTCGTCGAACGTCAGAAAGGGGTTAAAACAGCTGCCCACGTCCAGCAGTCGTATTCGCCCAAACTGGAATGATGAGCTGTATAAAAATATAGAATGTATAAAACGTATTGTTACTGAAAACCACAGATGTACACTATTAAGTTGACTAATAGAAAATGTGCCGGTTGCATCACTCAGCCAGAAGTGCAACACTTGATGTTCGTGAGAGCACCTTGGAGGACAGAACTGTGGTAGAGCGTTTGCGGATGCGTTACTTCCAGCTGCCGCCTGCCTGGCGCTCTTCTCATCCTTCTCCAACACTCGCCTCATCCCTCCATCCTGGAAGTACTCCTGACAAACACTGCGGAAAGACCGGAGCCATTCAAGTTATACTGTTATATCAGTGTGCCTCGGGATTCGAACCCATGACCGTGACGTTGCAAGCGCCACACAATGGAGTACCTTCTGCACCACTCGATGCGTCCCTCCCCCTCGCATTTGCTGGCCCAGTGGTTATCGGCCAGGTTCTTCATGGCCATGGCATACTCACTGAGGGTCTGCTTGTCTTCACAGTGCTCCCTCCATATCTTCTCAAAATCTCCCACTGCAGCCAGAGACAAGTCACATGTGAAGACATCTCACACCACTGATTTTACAAGTAATAATGTGCACAAAGTTGGTGTCTGGACTCTGGAGGAGGTTAACCTCATTAAACATCTGTGCATCTTAAACATGCAGTGGTTTGTTTATCATGTGCAAACGATTCTAACTGAAGCCATTAAAACAATTATTAATCATTTTCATGATTTCCACAACATTTTATTTATGTTAGCCAGTTGGCTAACTTCACCCGAGAGATACACGTAGCAAAACCTGCAACAACGAAGGTCAAAACATGACCGGTTAAAAACACACGGTCAACAAACATAAGCTGTTGTAACAACACGGCATCGCCCACATAGACCAAACTGGTCCAAACACTAGCCCCCCTCCTTTTTTTTATTGGTCAGCCATTGAAGAGTAAGAAGTTTACGTACTTTCAGAAGCTCATATGCATATTTCAACTAAAAGTCAATTCTGAAACAATAAGTGTCCGTGTCACCATTCACTTGTCAAAGATTGTGCACTTCCTCAACTGTGCCCGGAATCTCCATCTCCGAGCTCAAAACCACCATATCATCAAAACATTTGTGCTGATCCACAAACAGTTCTAAAACTTGCTGATCACGCTAATGACACCAGGAGGCAAACACAAATATCCCTCAGACGTCAGCCCTGCGAGAACTGACAGAAAAGAGAGCTGTCCCACGACCGAGTGGCCTTATCAGATTCACAGAGAATAAAACAAGAAGCTGCAGTGTCGTTATACATATGAATGCTGCTTCACAAAAATCAGACAGACAAGATCACGCCCTCATTAATCCATCACGAGGTCTGGTGACCAGGCCGCTGTGTGTGCGGTTTACAGTCCTGCCGGCAGCAATAAGAATTTGATAAAGATACTTTGAGTCAGGAGAAACTTTAAGGCTTATTTATCTACAGCCAAGTCTGGAATTGTAAATCTATACAGCATGTTATATTATCATGTGTTCCTAAATACAGACCTGAGACTTAAATATATTTGTTTTAGGAAAAATATTAAGTTTTAGGTAACTCCTCCAACTTTCAAAAGCACATTATGATAGTCAGGTAGATAGATATACGATAATAGTCAGGATGTATATTTTTGGACGCTTATGCACACAACAAACATTAACAGGAAATGCATAAACACACACAAACAGCCAATCACATGTGGCCTTTTAATGTATTTACATGTGACACTGGACCTTCCAACCCAATTCGCAAAAGATTTTTCACATACGTTTCCTAATTATTGCATAACTCAGCTAAAAGACAGTAAGTCTCGATTCTAAGTTTCTACTGAATAATAGTTTAATTAACAGCGCATTTGTGTCTTAACAGTCCGATTAGGTTTTAAACGGAACACAACAATGTCTTACAATAAGGTCAGCCGGGGAGACGCTGTTGTAATGAAGATTAAGCAACAAAAAAATCCGCATTTACGCCACAGTGTTCACAGTAACCCGAGCAATGTTAACTGAAACAGTTGGTTTTGTTTTTATTGTCCCCAATTCATCCAATGCAGCAAGACCTTGACTTTTTAAACGGATAACATTTTTCTACACAAACTGCATGTTATATTTTCAACTTTTAACACACATTTCGCAGGTGGACAGAAAAAGTATTCAAATTAGTGATCGTAATTGATCATAAGAAAAGCATTGTGTAGTAAATGGATAAATAATTGTTAATAAAACAAACAAAACACAAAGTCCTACAGCATCACTCATAACTTCCTGATTAATAATCCGCTATAATTAAAGTTTATGCTTTTTAAACAAAGGTATCAGATCTGTCAATAGCACGGGAACAGGAACAAATGAACAGCCCTTCATGGGCTTTGCTGACGAGGCTGTAATAATGTCGAACTGCACAGACAGAGGCTGTATTTCAAAACCTAGTGAGCTGTCTGCCTCGACAGTATTTTGGGGCATTTAAAACGTTATGCTCGTTCAACTGGGATGCTGCCCAAAACTGCTGTCTGGGTAGACGGTGCACTAGACTTGCAGACGCTGAGGCAGACAGCAGCAGATCGCTGCTTGCTTTTCAAAACGAGCCAAGCATGACATCAGTACAAGTCAACTCAACAGGCGTGCGATTAAACTTTACAATTCAAATACATGATTTAATTTACATTCAATTATTCGATGCATCGGTTCCGCGTATAAATATCCGCATTTCTGTTCGGGCCGCAGCGGAGAAACGCATCTAGGCTAGGCTAAGCAATAAACGCGCATACCTTCAATATATTTCTTGCGGAGTTTCCGGTGGACGCTCTTCACCACTCCCGACAGCTTCTCCTGCTCTTTCTTTCTGGACTGCAGCTCCGTTGGGACGGAGCTGTGGTGGTACCGGGAGAGATCGGCATCCGTATCAGCGCTGCTCTGCAGGTCCATAGTACAGCACTGACGCTACCGGCGCACCGGCTCCGGCAGTCCGTCAGCACGCACGTACACGCGGCAGCAACAAGCAACCCGATTGGGCCTCTCTTGCCAAAGTGCCGGAAGTGAGGCGGCCAATTGGCGAACGCGAAGCATGAAACGCCTCCCAGCTTTTGAGAATCAGAGATTTTGATTATGAAGTTTAATAACTTTGCAAATTTGATGAGACGTTAATTTTATTATAATAAATAACAGTACATATATATTATTAATATATAATATTATAAATTAATTTATGGTACAGCATTATGTATAATATACTATTCATTTATACAGTTTATTCTTCTTCCTCTTCTTCTTCTTCTTCTTCTTATTATGTGATCAATTAAATAGCTGTTGTTGTTGTTGTTATCGCTGATGCTTTTGTTATTAATATTAAACATTCTATTATAGAAAATAATGCAATGGAAAACTTCTGTTGCAATAAAATCATATGCATATAAGCATCTTTATTACTTAATAATGAATCAATGCCTAGTATAAACCAATAGTTAGGTAAGTATTTCTAAAGCTTTGTGAGAAGAATCGTCTCGGCCTGCGGGGTCATTTTCCCGCGCCCTCGGACATGGAACGTTTGATATGACGCGAACATGTATTGCGTCACGCTTGCTGTCTGTAGGTGATATTAACCATACCATCGCCATAAACATTTGAACCACGTGAGTTATTTTGCAGCATGCGTTTGTCAGTAATGACGTACCATTTAAAAAGTATCTCTCACATGCCACGTCAGGATTAGGTTTGCAGTCGACCAAACTTGACATAAATGCATTTTATACTGATAAGATTTGGTTCCGTTTATGGTCCCTCAGAGATCACATGCCATTACACGTTATTAACATGTTATTACTTTATCACATTTTAGCACTGGACGTTTGGGGTTGTCTACAATATTAATGAGCGCTGAATTAATCATTAATAATATGTGCGTCCGCTGACAGGTGATACATAAAGGTAGTATGAATATTGTGTTATTGTGTGTCGTATGACATCCTGGAAAATATACACATGTAGTCATTTATGAAATGGAAACGTAATTTACCATCTCCACTTGCTGTTAATAGTCAGCTATTGCTTAAAGCGCCATGTGTCATTGTACAAGGGCATGACGCTGCTGCAGGGGATACGTAATGTCAACAGGAAGTGACAATGGACCATGACGTTTTACCACTGTGCGTTACCATGGTGACTACAAAGTGAAAAAGTAAATCTGTTTTGGTAACTCATGGTGGAACATGCACCTCTGACAAATATATGGGTTTTCTTGACAAATATAACAAAAATGCCACTTTAGCTTGTCAGTGCAAAATATACACAAGAATACACAGCCACCTGTGTTTAGAATTATACGTTGTTTTAAAGGGGAAGCTTGTCGTTTTTGCATCACCGAACAGAATTGCAAAATAATAATTGTATTCAAACAGGTTTTCGGGAACTCTGCCATTGGTCAGACAAGTAGATAGTCCCGCCCCCAAACTCACGACCTTGGTTGAGACACGGTCACCGAGCCAGTCTGTTCGCGCGCTCTATCAAATGTTATCTAAGAAAGGAGAAAGAATTTAAACCAACTGGAAAAATTTAGGCTGATGCGCTGAACTGCTCACAAAAAAGAGTCTATTTAGGAAGATCTGTGGTCAGGTTTATTTCTGTGATGTGCATCTAATGACCTGGAAATGAGGTCGTCTCTCTGTTCATTGAAAGTCAGTTCTGTGAATGATGTCCAGCGAGAACAGATGGCATAAAGAGACCTGAAATAATAACAGGTGCGTAATATTGAATTACAGACAGTAAATGCTCTGTTGATTAGACAGATCAGAACTACAGACAACACATTAAACAGATTAGACAATATAACCAACTAATAACCTACATCTACTTTGACTGTTATGAGATGCAATCATTCGGTTACATTTTCCTTCATAATAAACACAAGAAAATAATATTCGAAGAGAATTATTTGAAAATGAGACCAGAATGTTTGGTACACTGAAACGAAAATCAGTGGTACTGTAACAGAAAAACTGTAATATATCATTTAAAAAATTAGTTTTATAATAACAAATGTTTAATTTCTTATTTGAATTTCTATTTTATAATTTATAGTAATAAAAAAAAGCTTTGATTTATCACCTCAGATATGGCAGGACAATCATAATGTTGTCATTATTGCCAAAATATATAATTCTGACCCTGTTTAGATAATTAATAATTATCTATATATAATAATTATTATATATAATTCTGACCCATATTATTTTATATTTCACATGAACTATACATTTTGTCTATGTGAAACCTTTGCCTGTAGAAACACTTTTTGATTTTTTTACTGTTATGCTTTTCCAAGCATAACAGTGCAATTCCACATTGTATTCATATATTATGCTAGATCACACAGCCAAACGTTTTCTAAAGTGCAATGAAATCCATTCATTTCTTTGCCATAATAGAAAACAGTGAGATAAGAATCATACGTAACGCATTACCAAGCTAAGATAAGAATTGTAGGTTGTACGAACGTTTCTCCATTTCCAACACTGCCATCAGGTGATGTAGTTTCTGGAAGTTCTAGGAACGTTTAAAATGTTTTTTATTTTTTTAAACATTGTATTAACTGTTTGGCTGTATTCAAACTTTTTAAAATTTTGTAATGTTCTTAAAACGTTCCACTAACAACTTTTGGAACTACAAGAACACTGTTTTTTATATATATGATATACAATGTTAAAAAAGTTCTACAACGTTACTGCGAGATTGTTGTTTTTTTATAACGTTGAGAGAACTTGTAGAGAATGTTAGCCAACGTTTTGAGAACGTTCCATGTTAGCTGGGTCTTCAACTAATGTTTATGGGTAAATATCCCCAAACGATGCTGAGAATAGCTACTGCGGTTCTCTTTCATATCTCTGAGAGCTTTTCGTTGGCTCTTCATCTCCCTGACGGAACAGCCAATACACCGTAAGCAGATACAAGGCAAGACATGCCACGAAATCATAATAATACGCTGTGATGATAAACACTATTAACAGAAACGTATACCCAGTGACCCTTGACATGTTATCGTAAGAGAGAAACTCTTTCCACCACAACACATTACGTGCAATGACATGTTCATTTTCCTCCGCGAGAAGCAGCGTAGCTCTTTCAAGCTCCATGGTGTCCTCGGTATCTAATGTATCTTCTGCGTTACCGTTTGGCTGGTCCTCGTCCACAGACTCTGAGATTGAAGGCATAGCTAAGGGTCTTCCTTTGCTGACAGAGGGTCTTTTGTTGTAGCTTCCATTCGTAACGCCCTCTTTGAACACAGACTGTTGTGAAGTCCTCAGGCAGGTTAGGTACAGCTCCATCTCCTCATCCACCAAAGATTCCGTGGAGGTGTTGTCCTCAACGTCCCTCTCGGTATCTCTGTTTATGGAGTCTTTTGACTGGCCTTCAGTGTTTTCTTGCATGTTGTTTTCATCATCGGGTTTTTGCACATTCTGTGGTTTCTCACTTTCACAATACACATTGTCTTCGTTATCAATTCGAGATGATCCCAAACATTCCTCTTAGTCTGCAAACTTACACTGAGTGCAGTGCTACTGTTTTGTGTCGGTTCTTGCCAGGAGGAACCTGTTTCTCCACCTGTTTCCTCACCTCCACTGCTGGGTCCCCTTTCCTCCTTTTCCGAGTCCTCATCTCCACCTCGGCTTGTATCTGTGGACTGCTGCTTTTCTGTGTCATCTAACTGTATATCATTTTGTGGTAATGATTCTGCATTGGTGGTATTAACAACCAGCTCTTCCTCCTCGCTCTCCTTTTCTAGAGTTTGCTGATGTACTGTATCTGTTTGCTGACTCAGTTTGTTCTCCATTTCCACAGCGTCCATATCAATGTCCTCTTCGTCGTCTATGTATCTCAACTCATCTTCAATGTTATTTGTTCCTTCTTTCACTTCCTGTTCTTCTTCTGCACTTTCTTGTTCTTGTCGTTCTTGGTCATCTTCTTCTTCTACATCCTGCTTCTTCATCTGCATCACTTGATTTTCTTTTTCTTCCTCAATTGGACCTTCTGAAATATGACAAATATCTTCTTCATCCAATTCCCTTGTTTGTGTATTTTCAGCTTCCTCTGTCTCTTTAGTCATTGATATGTTGTCGTGTTCTTCATCAAAATCATTGCCATCAACAGTGCTGGAGCTCTCAGGCTTTGAGATCTGTGTAGAAAATGCTACAGTAATTTGTTCATTCGTTTCATTTATTTGGAAGTTCTCCAAAGCGTTGCATACATTCAACTGTGTTCTCTCTGGTTCTAGATGTGGTTCTGTTAGCTTGGCTTTTTTATTATTTGATCTCACCTCAGAATAGTCAGGTTCTAATTCATCATCAGATGAATCTAAAGTAATGCTTGGAGACTGAAGCAGTTCTGGGTCTCGTGCAAGATGGTAAGATGTGCCGTCTGAAAGCTCAGCTTCCACTGAAGATGTTTCGGAGGGGTTTATCTCGTTAGATCTGCCTGAAACAAGATCTTGACTAGATGTTCCTGCTGGACTTACAGTTAGAATGGATGGAATCTGTTGTTGCTCTTGAGCTGGGGAAGCGTTAAAATCATTTTGTGGCACCTCAAATTCCCAATTCCCAAGAATTTGGGGTTCCACAGAGTCACAGGTGTCAGAGGAGGTCTGTGTCTGTAAAGTTGTGTTCTCCACTTCGACGCGGCTTTGGGTATTTGTGAGGTCCTCCTGGTTTTGTGAGGTAAATTTAGTATCTGATTGATTTTTCATAAAAGTTTCTGTGTCTTGAACTTGTTTATTGCTATTTGGGTCAGAAAGAGGATTTTTAGGTGGACTCATTGTGTTTGCCGAGCTCTGTGCTGTTGATTCTCCAGCAGTGATACCGCGCTCTGTCTGTTTTGTGGATACACATGGTTCTGGCCCAGTCTCTGTGGTTTGTCTCATAGGGGCTTGATTGCTCTCAGGAGGTCTGACTGCTCTTAGACTCTCACCCTCCAGTTCCCTAAACGACCTGTCTACTTGAAATGCTCTCTGAATGAAGTCTTTTCTCTCCGTTTCCATGTTTTTAAAAACCTGATGATAAAGCGGCGCTACGATGGTCCCAAACGCGTAGCTGTGGGAAAACAGCTGAGGCATGGAGTTGCTGGTTTTCAAACTAACATTGTCTCCAAGTGCTGGTTTCCCCTTACTAGCTTGTGCGCCTTCAACAGTTTTAGGGCTTTGTACCAAACTCTTAATTCTTTGTTTAGCATCCTGCTCAAAGTTCTTCCATGCTATTTCAACGTCTTTGCAAGTAGACAAGTCAGAACTTTGGCCTTCTGGTACACTTTGACTGACTGAAGCTGTTTGGTCACTAAGGTCATCTGTATCTTCCAGAGATGAGTTTGTCCGAGCTGTGGACAGATTTGTTTCAGACTGGTTCATGGTGTCTCGCACATGTTGTTCTGGAGCCTGTGGCCTAACTATGTCCAAGGAATCTTCACTACGCTCAGCAGATCCAAGGCACTCAGCTGGTGAGGGTGATATTTGGTTGCACGTTGGTGGTCCAGCAGTTGTTTGTTGTGAAAGGCTGCATGATTCCTTTTCCGGCACAAATGCGCGTTCCTCTATTCTGGGTTCTTCTGTGACTTCACCTTCTTCCGCCTTGGTTCCCTTGGTTCTTCTCCTCCTCTTTCTGAGCAAAATGCTCTTTGACCTTTGCTAACCGCGCGGCCTTTCTTCTGTTTCTCTCACTGCGATTTCTGTTCATTTCCTCCTGTTTGCAAAGACACAAAAACAATCATGATATGATTGTGAATAGAATTTTTAAATAGAATTTACTATTCAAATATGAAGCTGGTTTTACTGGTTCAACACTGCTGCATGTTTCTGGGTTTACTTATAACATCATTCACAACTCAATGACCCTTGAGCCACCCTGCAGCTTAACCTATCAGGTGTCTTGTTTGGGTCAGTACATAATGTTATGATGATACTTGTCAAAGCTTAGAGTTGGTGATCACATGATGTCCAGAAAGAGCAGCCAGTCTCACAGCACAGCACAGCTTTATCCTCCTTTTCACTTGTTATTCAGAACATATTTTATACAAAACAGCATTTTTATATTACAGTGGATCACTCATTGGTAAAATATTATGATAACAGTGATTTTAAACTCACCAATAATTCTGTGCTTTCCTTTTGAAGTTCGTCAGAACTAGTATTTTGAGATTCAGGTCCAGAATTAAGAATTATATCTGTGAAAACACAAATATATGTGTTTGTACATGCATATACACGAGAATGTATTGCTGTTTTTAAATAGTTTTATATTTTCAGGAGATAAATTACCAGGAAATTCCTCATTATTTGTTGTCGTGGCAGTCCAATCAGAGGCATTTGAACTGAAAAAAGAATTAAAAATGGTTCTTGCTTAAAAAAAATTGGAATAAAAGATATGTTTGTTTTATTTTATTGATGTCCCTTTAGAATTGTGATTTAATGCATGCATGAACGCTTATGTATGTCACTTATTTAAACTTAAAGCTTAAACCTTTTTTATTAAAAAACAAAAAAATCACTTATTGAACAAATACATCAGACAGATCACTGTTCAAATCGATCCCCTTAACTTTCCCAGGTTTATAACCTTATAATAATGATACATAATTTGAGCTGTCAGATCTGTTTTCCTCTCACCTGGTTGCCTTCAGGCAGCTTTTTCTTCTGTTTTCTCTCTTATGTTGGGGTTTCTCCTTCGTCTTTTCATAACAAACCAGAGCATAGTTCTGTCCATTGTTGCTGGACCAAAAAGTGCCCAGAGGCGTTTCATATCGCAAACAGAAGTCAACCCTCGCGCCCTCTTCTCCAAATGGAGGTACCAGTGTCAGTTTGAAGGAGAAACAATCCATCACCCCATTGTGTGATCCAGGAACGTACTCGGCCAACAGATCAAAATGACTTCTCCACGAATCTAAAGACGTACGTACATAGACCGTCTTATCATAACTCAGGTTTAGCACGCGGATGATTCCTCGAAGGGTCGTGGTCCCGGGAATCAACTCCAGATTCTCCAGTTCTACCTTCTGCTGGTGAACCCGCAGGTCAAGTTCCTCGTCGTTCTGCGGAAGAGCGAAGAGAGGAACCATGTAATGCTCCTTAGCGTTGCTCGGTTCGCTCTCCAGAGGGTCTGGAGGTACAGTTACTGCCCAGGTGTCGAATTGTTTCACAGAGACGAGACTCAAACCGAAGGTGTCGGCGAAAGACACCCTCCGGCTGCCGGACGGGGGAGGCAGGGAGTCGTCGTCGGACGCTGAACTTCGCCGCCTCGGTGTGGGAGAAGATTTGGGCTTGATGCCTTCCAGACCCAGCGACTCTTCCTCCTCCTCGTCCCAGCAGCAGGGCGCCGGCAAACTCAGCAGGTTGGAGCTGGCCCCAGTGGGGCCGCTCAGAGCTCCCACAGGCTCCATCAGGCGACGTGCGGCAAAGTGAGAAGAACTCAGCTGGTCAGCCAGCAACTGACGTGCTGTGACTTAACATATGGAATCAGGTTACGTTTGACATTGTAGGGAAAAGCCAGCTCTATATTTAGGGGTGAAACAACGTGAGCAATGCAGTTGGAGTGCAGGGGAGCCATGTAAAAATACTTCAGAGGCGCTTCAAACGACATTACATTGTTATGACAGCACGGACCTGGCAAATATGTCATGGTTATTTAAGAGATGGTTAGTTGTTCTTATCGACTTGCATGTTAAATGTTTCTCCAGGGTTTTTTTTTTTTGAAGAGGTGAAAAATGTGTTTTTAAGAAACTGATAACTAAAGATGTGAGATACCTGTGATTATTCAGATATCTGTATTTAAAAGCTTTTGCTCATTAAAAATATCATACGCATGTCAGTTTCTCATTTCTGACTATACGTTCTCTCTATCTCTCTTATTATTTATTAGAGACTTTTATTTTGTAAGAGACTTTTACTGCGATCATATCAGTCGGAAAGATGAGAAAGCAGCGGCAACAGATGCAGCTCCCCTCTCTTAAAGCTACAGCGATCATATGTCACGCCGCAGTGTCGTGTGCCCGTGTGAGTGTTGGTGAGGAAAAAGAGAGCGCGCGGAGAGAAAACGGTACTTTATTTATGAGGAACTAATGCGCTACTTTCCATACAGCTCCGTGCATGTAATTAAACCTTTTTTAAATTAAATCTGAGAAATGAACAAACACAGTTTTATAGGACAAAAAATGTACAATTGCTTTTATCATTTCCAACAAATCAAACTGTGGTAGAACGTTTTTCCTCGGCCATCTTATTAATGAACTATGCAGGTTAATAAATAACGTGTTGTCTTCATGATCACAGCACGTCCATGTAGTGTATGTTCGAAAGGAAACATTAGAATTCTTAGACAGGTGAACAGACAGATAGTGAGACAGAAGTGATGGTTCCGTTTGCTCTGATGTGATGAACTGTTATACTGTAGAAAACTGAAGTGATGAAATCCTCGTCTGATCAAATGTAGAATTCCAAAGTTCTCAGATTTAACTCCGTCTTTTTTAACTTTGATGAAAGCTTCTCCATGATTTCCATCTATTTTAATACCTAAAAGCAGAAAAACACAAACATTTCACATTTTTTCATCCATAACTGTGATGCTAACCTCATAACAGTACGCTTTAATAACATTTGCACATTACATTTGCAGATTTGTAATTTGCACCTGTAATAACTCGGTTTGAAGGGTCCGTATTTGCTCAAGCCCAGATATCTGGCTTGATCGTTCGTGAGCTCTGTCAGGTGTGCGTCGAAGGTCTGGAGGTGCAGGCTTGCAACATACTCATCTGGGATTGAACACAATGTTCACACTCATCTTAATGAATGAATCTGAATTAAATACTTTACACTCACCTTAATGTGAATCTGAATTAAATACTTCACACTAACCTTAATGTGAATCTGAGTTAAATACTTCTCACTCACCTTAATGTGAATGTGAATCTGAGTTAAATACTTCTCACTCACCTTAATGTGAATCTGAATCTCAATTAAATACTTCATGAAACGTGGAGCTAATACTGAATTCGTTGGAGCACCATTGACATTCTTACCCAGCTTCTTGGGAAGAAGGTAGACGTCTTGTTTGTAACGGCCGTCAGGGGCGTTGAAGAGCTCAATCAATGCCAACGCCTAAAATTTGGAAAAATACAGTAAAGCATGCTACACAACAGAGAACCTATACATGCAAATGACAGTATCCACAAAGCCAATTTACAATAGCACAAAACTATTATACGCCCTAATATATCACATCCTGTTAATCAAAACGTCCCTAAGTTTCATTGTTCTGCTCAACTAATTTTTAATGCTCAGGCTAATTGAGAACAGAACTATAGCCGTCAGGCTAACAACGTCAGCAACCTTCATTTAGATGAATGAATTAGCGGACTGCTGACGTACCTGTGTAGTGGCTGTGATGGAGAGCACATATATAGGTACAGTTGAGCAGCTCAGATTAAGAACTCGGCCCTGCAACCAAATATGGTCAAACAGTTACCTTGTCATTAATATTAAAACCCAAGGAGTCGTAGATTATAGCATAATGTGATTTACGCAAGTAGAACATGTTCCAGAACAATATTCCTGTCAGCCAATCACTGTCCTGGGATTTTAGGTTTAGCATTATGATTGGTTGACTTAATCGTGGGAACATGTTGTACTTGTGTAAATATGTCGCATTGTACTTCTTTGTGTAATTGTTCGTAGTTTTCTCCTACCTCTGCTAGAAGAACCATTCTTTTGCCATCGGGCCAAATAATGTGGTCCACCTGTTCTCGCACGTGCTGCCAAACTAACTCAGGGGTTCCCAGGCTCGCCTGAACACAAACACACAGTCACACGATACGAATCACAAGCATCTGTTTGTGCATCATAGTCACCTGTTTTCTATCTAACTGCCGAAACTGCCTACCACATCGATTTCTGTATTGGAGCGTCCCATGTTACAGACAATACACCCATTTTTCATGAGGTCCATGTGTTCCCTCACAATGACATTTTTGTTACCTGTGTAAACGAAGGGTTAGTCGGCCAATAACAGTTTAAGGAAACAGTTGCGCTTTGTTCGTGCCATTGGAGAACTTGCCTGTGCAGGTGATGACAATGTCCACCTGTCTAATGACATCACTCAGTCTGACCAATCGGAAGCCATCCATGCTAGGTGAGATTTAATTGGACGAAAATCATGATACAAATACGACATGTCAGTTAATACACAGCGTTTTGGAATCCTCTATTCTAATTGGTCAATCGTGTATGTTTAAACTGCGTTTATAAAGTCTTACCATGCCTGTAGAGCACAAATCGGGTCGATTTCCGTTACATACACAACAGAACCCAGTGATTTCAAAGCTGCCGAGCAACCTTTTCCCACCTGTGGGTGTCAATGTTCACACACTGGTCCATTATTAAACTAAACAAGTGTCAGGCATTGTTTTCAAATGCACTTATTTTCCTCTGAAGTACACTGGATTTATTTTAGTCAGGTGATGTAAGGATAAACTCACCTCTCCGTATCCACATACAACCACCTGCTTCCCTCCAAACATAACGTCGGCTGTCTTTTTAAGACTGAAATATTTAAGACACACAATGACTAACTATTAAACGTGACATGAGCTGCAACGTACGTTCTGTTTCTTAAGCTTAAATTGCGCAAAAAAAAAACACTGTACAGAGCCCCTCCCCCAGAGAATTGTTTAGCGACTGACGATTGGCCCTTTTTACAAGTAGGCGGGACCTCCTTCGCTAGGGCGGCCATATTGAGTGTTGCACTCTCCCCCATTCATAGTAAAACTGCGGCATGTTGTTAATATTTATCACCTTTGATCATCTTCCTAGTGTAAGGCAAATAATCCGGTGTAAACCGGTCGTACCTGTCAAGAATGGACTCCCTGCAGCAGTAAAGGTTGTCAAACTTCTGTTTTATAACAGAGTCATTGACATTTATGGCCGGCACGCACAGTTTTCCAGCTTTGGACAGATGATGAAGCCTGGAGGTAAATGTTAAGATGTTAAGAACTGAGGCTCATCAAATGAACACACAGCCGTCAGATGAAATGAGGTCATCTCTTCACCAAATGAAGGTATTGGAGCATAGATGACTGTGTGACGGGAAGGCCGAAGATGAATGAAACTCGAACCTGTGAATCCCTGTGATGCTTTCTTCAATAATACCCTTGATTTTCTTAAAGAGGTGAGGGTATTTCTTGTAGATCCAATGTGTCATATCTCCACCGTCGTCAAGTATCTAAAGAGGGAAAGACTGTTCGATTAACTGCAATATGGAGGGAAGGCGACTCCGTATCACTGAAGGGACTCGTACCATGTTCGGCTCCCAGCCCTCCACATTTACACAGCGGTCAATACACCACCAGAAATCATCCTCAGATTCCCCCTTCCAAGCAAACACTGGAAAATCTGTCACGGAGAGCAGAGCACAAGGAATTTTTCTCCTGGAGCTATTTACGGTTAAATGCTATTCTTCAGTTTTTCCCAACCCTGTTCCAGACATCATTCTTATCTAATGTCTACAATTCAACTCATTTACAGATTAAAGGTACATTAAGTGATTTTTGAGAACCCCTTATTACTTTCTTTACTCCGCCCTTAAGATAACAAACACACAGCTGGTGCATACGCCCCCTTTTGCTGATTGGCTACAAGAGTGTTATGGTGTTGTGTGGATAGGTCCGATCCATTTTGTTTTTTTCTCTTATTAGTAAAGACTTTGTGCAAACACACAGTTATTTTTGAACACACAAAGAACAGCCATCTAGCAAATATTCACAAAATGTCTGCGTGGGTGTTGATTTCATTTTTAAGACGACTTTCTCAAAAATCGCTTTACTGCACAATAGTGTAAACTGTTCAAATAATCAAGAGAACATGCTAATGTTCTTCAAAAGTTGTTAGTGGAATGTTTTAAAAATGTTAAAGAATTTTAAAAAGTTTGAACAACATTCTTAAAACAAAAAGGTAACGTTAACACATAGTGTAAAAAACTGGCCGTATTGAACATTCCTACAACGTTTAAAGTAATTGCTTAATGGAAATGTTAGGAAAACGTTTTTACAACCTACAGTTGTTAGCTGGGTTTACTGCAAAAAATAACTATATCATATTAAAAGACATTATTAGCGAGAGGGAGAGCTTCTCTTGTACCTCGCTCTGCTAAAGCAGCGGCCACTTCATTCTGGGTGGAGTAAATATTGCAGGCCGCCCACCTGAACTGAGCCCCCAGCACAGCCAGGGTCTCAAAAAGCACCTGTTAGAGGAAAACATGCAGTTATAAGTATCATTTTCAAGCTGGTTATCGCATGTGTCCGTGTATTACACAAGACTTTATAAAGCAAAGATCTGAGGAAAGACCTTGTTACCTATAACAGGTTTCCATCACAAGCGTCTCTGTGTCAGTATGATATACATTCACTATACAGTGGGGGACTATAGATGACATTATAGATGACACTTACAGCTGTCTGGGCTGTGACGTGAGTACAGCCTATTATTTTAGCCGCTGCCAGTGGCTTCTCTTCGTGAGCGGCTTGTCTTAGGGCCATAAGCGCAGTCATTTCTTCAACATATAACATCCGTTACGTTCGTCATTACAGATATGTACAATGCACGTTCTTGTGTGTATATATTGTCATAGATATTGCCTTATATGTGACGTATTATATTATCCATATGGTACCTTCCTCGGCGAGCTGTATCTCTCGACGGCCGTAGTCGGCCAGCTTGATGTTTTTGATGCAGAAGTCGCGGTTTCCTTTGGTGTTAACCTGCTGCCGGTTCCGAGGAGAAACTTCATCCTCGGCAAATTCTGCATCCGAGCCTCCTAATTTAAAAAAAGATAAAATAATCTTTTGCATTTAGTTAACAAGCCTGGGAGGAACTGCCAAACACACGTATAGTTCTTTGTTTGAATGGATAACGAATTTACTGAATCTGAAAGACTCCGTCTGCCGTCTACCTGAGCTGTTGCTGTCTGTTGATGAATGAGAGACGGAGTGAGAGAGAGAGCGACGGCCGGTCTTGGTTAATCGGCTGTTGAATTCTCGTGTCTGCTCTGGATACTGGGTTTGCTAAGAGAAATATCACAGTTCAGTTGTTCACATTCAAGTTTGTTGGTAAATACACATGTAACCATTTCAGATCATGTATGTATGTATATATGTATGTACAGTATATACACACAGGTGACTAATGCTGTCAAATGAAACTATATATTATTATAATCGTTATATTACATATATATATATTTATATTATTATAAATAATATGTGTTAATG
>JAZGTJ010005429.1:10064-20776 GCA_036877575.1 Botia almorhae | reverse complement strand
AAATGTGTGTCTAAAATGTGTGCCTAGGATGCATTACTTTCAGAAGTAATAAAATGTCTCCATTTAGTGTGGAGAGGTTATTTCTATGAGTAGCTTTAATATTAGGATCTGACAGCATCAGAGCTACACCAGTTTAAAACTTAAAGCCTTTCGGACAGTTAAGAAGTTATACTGATAAAACTGAATAAAAACTAAATGAGTTAAATCAGCAAGTTTTGGATTTAATCTGACAGTATTTGTTAATACTCTCCAGTGTTTCCCCCCCTGAGTAGATATTATTAGCCGACAGGAGAGGAGAGAAGTGATGAGGTGCAATAAGAACATGGATGCAGGGTCTGGAGACAAGCATAATCCAAACACTCTCAGTGTCCTTATAAGGGCATCAGTATTGTGATTATAGCCTTGCTGACACATTCACTCAAGCTATGAAGTGAGCTGGGTTTTCTCTGGATGGATTCCTCATGTTGAGCACTGAATAATGAGAGAGTGTCTTGACACTATCTGAACTGAACGCTAAAATCTTCTGGCGGTTTATTGTTTGAGTTTGGTCACAGGTCACACATTAGAGCTTTTTCTGCATGTGTCTGACATGTGTGAGGTAAAAAGCCCCACCAACACGGTCTCTCCTGAAGTAATATTCACTTCAGCTCTGAATCTAAGGGTGAAAAAAGTGACTGGGAAAAGTTAAACAAAATAACGGTGACATTATGATTAATAGATTCTTCAAACATTTAGTATTCTAACATTTAATGCCAGTTTTATTAATTTCCATATTCACATGCTGGTCACAGCAGTATTGTTCATCATGAAGGTGCTTAGGCTACATGAAGCAACATTTGGGGGAATATTGTTGATATTTAAGTTTATATAAGTTTATATTTCCCAGTTACAGTGACTCAAATCAATACAGACAGCAAACAAGAAGATATGTCTGAAGATATTAGAAAGTCTACAAGCTGTTCCAAAGCCATGTAAATAAACAGGAGGTCTATTATAAATGACCTCTCTACTCTACAAACTTTTGTTTGGCCCATAAAACTTCAGCTGCACACAACAGTGGCTGGTTTCACCAGAGCGTGCTTTTTATCAGTGTCCATAAAGCACGAGCAGGTGGGTTTAGGTGAGGGGTGAGTACTGTTATGAAGGGAAGTACATGCTAAATCTAGAAGATTTATATGTTTCATGTTTAGCCGAACAGCTGAGGGGGAGGGAATAACCAAAGACGTTATTTTCCTACAGGTGTTAATGCATTATAGAGACTGACCTCAATGAGGCATTCTGGGTAATAAACTGTGCCTTCCTTCAGTTCCCAAATTACTGAGGCCCCCTGCACCTATACGACTCCTTCATGGTCAAAGGTCAGCCCCTTGCATTTATTTATCAGCACATCATTCCGAGAATGGATATCATTGGTGAGGAGTAGTTTGGAAAAGTTGTTTGTTTTTGTGTGTGTGTGTGTGTGTGTGTGTGTGTGTTATTTAGAGAGAAAAGCTTGTCGTTTTAAGAGGGGCTAAAGGAATGTTTGCTCACCCTTTTAATGGCTTTGTTGAGGAAGACTATTCATCTTTCTCTCTGCGCATTACAGAACTGAACCCCAGGAGGTGACTGCCCTGCCAGATTTATGTGGAAATTTGCTGGGAGATAATTCTATGGTAAACACAGCGTCGCACACAATGACCTTCAAAGCAAAACCTTAGAAAGTTAGAAAGTTAGAACCCTAGAAAACCTTCAAATGTTCTTGGTTGGTTGTTGTATAGCCAGATGTTTATGTGCACACACACACACATTTGTTATAATATCATATATATCTTAACTTATATATCTTTTATTTCAACTGGGCTAATAATATTTACTGTCCTATATTAGCATTTATAAATTTTAGTAAGATATTATTTTGTATGTTTATTTTTGTATGTATATTATTTTAATTACTACCCTTGTTGGGATATTTGGTTTCGCCAAACCCAACCAATATCCAGACATGATGCGTCAGTTTAGTATATAACTGAAATGAATGAATCTTAAACATTAGGATTAAAAACGCTTAGTTCTAAAGAACTGTGACAACAGACCGAAATTTAATATGGTCTTACTTTTTGATCCAGGTTTACTCAATTACTCAACAAATAGTAAAGAAATCATGCTGATCTCTTGACACACTCAACCATTCACATAATAGTTTGTTCCTTTACTGCATGTTACATTTACATTTTACATTTAGTCATTTAGCTGACGCTTTTATCCAAAGCGACTTACAAATGAGGACAAGTGTGCTCACGGTAAGCCACTCTAAACTGTGGAGGGCAAAGCCACAGATAGACTTTTACCCCATAGTGTTTGGAACACAGTGAGAGTTCACTGTGTCTAAAACACAACAGCCCTGTTACCTTTTTAGCTTTGTGGTTAAGATGCTTTGGCAGTGTTTAAGTGATCTTTTGTTACATACAGTAAGTTACATGTAAATATAAATGTCCATTCTATTATGTACAAAATATTAAAACATTTGTTTGTTTTTAGAGCAATTACAAGAGGTTTACTTAGTAAAATTAGTTTTTGCAAACAAACTGGTATCGAGGTTTTTTAAAATATGTATTAAGGCAGTTACCCATATGTTCACAATACTATTTTCATGTTACAGTTTATAATTTTGATCATTTTAATCATATCTCAGCTTATAACAAGCTTTTTTTTTTATTTTGCTAAAAAATATGTTTGCTGTTGTTCATTAAAATATTCACGCATTAAACATTCCTACGTTTTTAAAATATTGCGTTAGATACTTTTGGAGGGACCATATGTTCATTAGTTTTCCACAGCTGATTCATAATTGTCCAATTATTTTACTCAGAAACTTTTCATGTGATTTGGCCTGGAGAAATGACCACCGAGGTTTCAGTGACAGCTCGCTCTGATGTACGAAGATAAACTGCTGTAACTGGTCTAAGAGGAGTTAAGCTGTACCATGTCTCAGTGTTCTCTGGAGTGTGACTCGGGCCGAGAGCAGGGGCTCCTGCAGCTGCTTCTAGTTGTGCAAATACCCACATATCTTCACACACAAACACACGTGTGTACAGAGTCGTACATACGCAGACTCTCTAAATGGCATCTGGTTCTTTATGAAAGATATGGAGGTGGGATGTTGGGGTCATCTGTTGAGCCAGAAGCGCAGTTTAGTACTTAATCTCATAAACATGACTCTGGATTCTTCACAAGTCATGGCAACATTCCAGAACTGATCCCACGGGCCGCTGTAGCGCTCGGCATCCAGGAATCAGTCATCTGTGCCTTGGTCTGGACCCAAGGAACAAGAAGAGACGCTGGAGAGATCCAGCACATGCACAAGGCAGTTTGTACACACTTTATGTTGCATCTGTTGACCCTGTTGCTCTACAGGTGTTCCCAATGCAAAGGTCATGGGTTCAATTCCCAGAGAACACATCAACTGAAAATATATATAATATATATTGAATGCACTGTATGTTGCTTTGGGTAAAAGAGTCACAAACACAAACTGACACATGCTTTGTGCATGTAACCAAAATGTAGTTTACTGTTTAAATAGAGTTTTTTTTTCAATTCTTTAAGACACAGAGACTAGAAAGGTTTTCATGATGCTTGACTTCATTAAAGTCTTTGGCTGACCTGCGAGCTGTACATACACAGCAAACCATCCAATCAGAACCAGAATCAGATCCAGGATCTCCTCAGAGACGTTATACTTTCAAACAGTGTTTTTCTGAGTTTAGTGATTGATAAGTGAGTCAGTCAGAAGCAGACTGTTTGTTGAAGCCAGAAGTTCAACAGTTCTGTGTTTATTCACTCTTTACTTAAAAACTGTTTTATTTTGAGTGTAATAATAAGAGACACGAAGAATTTGGCAGTGTGTAAAGTACAAATCGCCTAATGCTGAGGTCTGTCTCGTGTGGCAGCTGTACTGGGTGATTGACATGACTTACATTGGCTACTTTACATTGGAAAATCACATAGTCACCATGTCACCCCCAAGATGAGCACAACCATGTGTTTTTGAATAAATTAATAGATCTTCGAAAAATACTTACTGTTGCATTTTTGACTTGAACGGTTATCAAGTGCTGTTTGACTAAAAAGACAATTTTTATGGGTATGAGGGTTGCAAACAGAATATATAGCTGCTTTTCTTGTCAGTTAAGACTGGTCTTAATTTTGTTTCGCCGTAAGTAAATTGAGGTTTGAAATACGTTGCTTGTGGCTTTTGTGAAAACCGTGAATGGAGCGTGTTTTATGTGTGTAATGAGTGTGGGCAAGTCAGTTTGTGTTTGAGGGAGGTTTACAACATCACTCTACGTGTGTATCGCTTTTTAGGCAAAAAAGTCATACGTGCAAACTCCACATTAGAATGCTGTGTTTCCCCCTTAAAGTACATAAAACAATAAAATACATAGCAGAAAAATTAGTAGTTTTTAAAAAATTGGCACCTGAAGGGAACTTCTAAAACCTCTCTGAAGAAAGACAGCTTGTCCTGTTAACAATTCTCACCTGCCAACTTAAAGTAGCCATTCAGAATTAGGACATCATGGCCAACAACAGCACATTGCATTAATAACCCTACACATGCTATGTTTTAGATTCAATAAGATAAGTTAATGTGCCATGCAGAGCTCTCCTCTAAGAAACTGGGCTGACCACAGAACTGCTAGTCTGAGGTTTGAGGACAGTCTGAGTCTGAGGATCCTCTGACTAAGAGAATCTCTCCTCTTGGTCAGTTATAAACGTGCTCTCACAGCACAACAAAAATTGTGTAAGAGGATGGTGGAAACAAGTTGGATGAAAGATTTTAGGAAAGAGAAAGCAAAATCTTACTGTATTTTTCATACTTTTCTATCAAATTATGTTTGTGTTTTAAAATATTTTGATCCTAGAAAACGTACACAAAAGCTTTTATGTTTAATTGTGATAAACTGATTAACTGACAGAAATATTGTGGCAGTAGTCTCTACTAGTTGTACAAGCATGTAAGTAATAATTGTACATAATGACTTGTGATATGTCTGTCCAGAATTTTAAGTAATAAGTACAGTAGAGCCTATTTCACAGACAAAAATATATTATATAGTTACAGTAATTTTCTATTAAGTGCCTCTCTTGATTAACTCAGAATATCTTTCAAAGATTCGATACAACTAACCTGGCAAACTTTGGCAAACGCTTGGATTATCTCATCCTCAAATTCATAAAAACAACTTTGCTTTAAGGCAGACTTATCCTGTGTGCCCCTTGCTCCTAAATTAAGTGGAGACAGCCAATCAGATTAAAGCTTGCCAGATCGAAAAAGTTCCTAGGGTGTGCTATGTAAAGTTAAGACTGCCAGCCAACTGAAAAAATATCATTTAAATGTTTGTTTATCTGTTAAAAATGATAAATGAACATGGTCATTGTGCTTTTACAAGAGATTAGAGTTTAGTCTCTTGTTTTTGTTACGGTGGAAGAAATCTCATTGGATCTCATTACTCTGTGGATGTCTTGTTGCTGCAACATACCAGTGAATCTTATGTCAAGTACCAGTCAGAGAGAAATTGGAAGCAGAGGTCAGAAAGGGAGAGGAGTCAGGCATGGGTGGAGGAAGGGAGGCTTATTGAAGAGGATGTGAGGGGTATTCCAGCCAGAGAAAACAGTCCAGAGTTCAACCTCTTTCCGGAAAAGCTGGTTAAAATAACAGACCCTGGCACCTTACACCAGAGTAATTATGACTGTCCCAAAGCAAGCAGCTCTACGCTCCCGCTGTACTTCACTGCTTCTGTGGGTGCAGATGACTGGCCCACAAAAACAAAATAAAAGTCCTGTAATATCCCACTAAAGAAAATCATTTTGCGAATAATATTATGTGTCATTGTGTAATATTATCAGTATTGACAAAGAAACCCACTCACTGTGGTTTATTAACCCAATGTCCCCTTATTCAAACATCTTAGATATTGGGAATTTTCCTCTCGTTGATGTGTTGAGACTAAAACAAAAAATGTTCCTGGAAAAAAATCATGTTCCCTGCCTTTAACTTTTACTGTGGGCCTTACATTTAATTCAAAGCAACTGTCAGTGTAATTGGTTGCACCTTTCTATCAGTTCATGTGCTCCCTAAGAATCAAACCCATGACCTTGGCATTTTAGCACCGTGAGCCACCAGTTTACAGTAACACAGTCAGTCAGTGCGCTTTTTAAAGCATCAGTAAGCGCAGGCTTGCGTGATGGATGACAATAACAAATTAAGCAACACTGCATTTAGGCACAGCACTTTTTTTGGTTAGCCTGTGAGTAATATAATGATCAGCTGTGGCAGGTTGTTTTTGTCTACTACTGCAAAAGTCAAGTCATATCTTTGCAAAAAAATTCACTGACTTTTTTAAGAAAAAAGGTTTTCTTTATTATTAGTTCCAAATTGTCGGATGAGTCAGAGGTGAGTCAGGATCATTGACTAAACTAGACAAATCTATTGAGTGCGGCTTTAAACAACACAGTAACTTAAGATTAAATAAAAGACCAACTCTTCTCTTTGCATGCGTGCATATCGCTTTAACTGTATTCTTGCTTTATACTGCCCCCCTTTGGCCAACAGAGGAATAATTTCTCTCTCAGTTATAAGGTAGTTCTTTATTTGTATGTTTAGTTTGTGGCGCTTGATTTTGTAAGTAGTCAGACTGTACTTTAAAACGATAGGGGACAAAACTGAGACTGGTAACTTATAAAGAATCTTCATGAAATATTTACATTGACATTAAGTCTATTATTGTGTCAGTATCTGGAAATATTAGATTTACATTTTAAATTACATAAAGCAAACAATAAAATAAACAAAGTAATAGCACAATCACCTGTTAAATAAAAAAATTGTCCATTATAGGGACAATAAATTACTTTAGTATAATTTAGAGAAATGATTTGGTCATGACAAAGGCCATAATTACATTATTTAAATAAATGTATGCATATATGTACATTAATTCACTTTTAATTGTATTCAATTGTATTTATTTCTGTATTTCTACATTTGTTTATTTACCTATTTATACATGCAATTATTCATTTATTTATACCTACGTCATTTCTCGTCCTTCATAGCCTATAGGCTATGTTTAAGATAATTGTTGAAGTTTCTGCAAAACATAATTTCAACGATTAAGTATTCAAATAACAGTATAACAAAGTTTAAATAACAGAGTCAGTATTTAAATAACAGCCATTTGCAAAAATCATACAGCTTAAAATATGCCGTTTAATTATGTGAGATTTTTATTAATTTAGTTTTTTAATTTTTAGTCTTCCTCAACATAGCCTGTGTTTATAATCCGGTGACAGGCGTATATCGCGTCTCTTGTTTTCCCTTCTCATCATGGCTCCTCCTGCTCGCCGCTGACTGCGCGTTGCCCGCTGCAGATGGGAAGGTCGGCGCCTGTCGTCAGATCCGCAAAGCATTTCGGGCTACAGGAGGCTGATTCGTCCAATAATACAAACAAGCTGCAGGACATAGTGGAATCGGCTAAACATGCCCAAATCCGACTAGCTATGAATTAACACAAATTCATCTCTATGAATGCATTCTGTTATTTCCCCACATTGCTTTCCAAGGGTCAGTGTCTGATTGCGCATGCACTGGGATCAGACAGCTCATCCTACAATAGGAAGCGCACAGGTAAGATAAACAGTTGTGTTTTAGGATCTTTATTTTTATGAAATGCATGTCATACTAAACGGACGTGGAAACGAGCGTTTACATAGTGAATTGTAAATTATAAATGTGTACGAAAGCAATCGGCTGCTTTAGCTGGCGAGCCTGCTGTCCATATATGTTACTACTCTCGATGCACGAAAAGCGGTTTTTTAAATGAAAGGCCCTCGGGCGAGACGACTCGTGAACGTTTACATTATGACAGTAATTGTGAAAAACAACATGCCGCGGGTCGCCAGTAATATAAAAGTAGAGGCTTTTGTTTTTTTTTTTGATCAAAAGAGAAATCGAAGTTTTTTTTGTCGATGGATTCTCGGTTAAATGTTGTTGGAGTAAAATGGTACGAACTCCTTTCACACCTGTTCACACACGCGGGTTTTACTGTAGTCCTCCAGTAAGGTCAACTGACACACCAACGTCTGCCAGCGTTCAGAGATAAGTCCGATCTGAACCTTCAATTTGTGTTATTTTTGTTTTGTTCATTATTTTGTTATAAAGAGCCTTTTGGTTCTGTGTCGGGCCGTTTAATTAGGACATGTAAACGTGACGTGTACCTGCGACTGTAATGGTTGTCATAGATACAATTGGGTTCAACCGCATGCTGCCTGGAAAATAAGGATGAAGAGGCCAAGCTCACTGATGTCTGTTGTTTATAGTGTGCTGTGGTTCCTGTCTGTTTTTATTACTGATGGCTCTTTAAGTCTTTACACGGTGCATTATGTAAACCCAGCAACATTAGCCTGTGACAGCAACCCCTTAGAAATCAACCAGAATCATTAAAACCCCTGATTTTGTCCTTGTGAATAAGACATTTCAGTGCTGGATGAAGAGCTGTTGTTTAATCAAAACCTTCCTTGACTTGTTGCACACATTGTTTCGTAGGTGCAATGTTTGACCATCATATTCTGTACCCATGAAGAATTACAATAAAGCAACAACAGGTAGCAAATAAATCAAAGGTGATATTGCAAGCCAACACCCTCTATTGTGAATTAAAGAGACACTGTTTGCTCGCCACTAGAACTTTGCTACGGCGTTGTTAAGCTAAGTAAACAGAGTTCATTTTAGTCCAAATGCTCTGAATGAGGTAACACCATCCCATAATTCCTCAACCTTCATTTCATCATTGCATTAAAGCACTGCAGCTTAGACACCTCTGCTGACTAAATGCAAATGTATTAATGTTTCCCATCTCTGTGGTTCAGAGATAAAACCCGAGCCATTAGCTTTTATCTTCCTAAATTTCATGCTCTAGCACTTAAAAGAATTAAATGGCTCTTTTGTGAATGCCAGCATCGATGCCTCCGCTCAGATCCGTCCGCTGAGCGATGAGCTTCGACCCCGAGTCTGTCTAGCTGAATTTTGTACCCACTAACATGAGTCACATGATTGTTACATAGTTCTCTGCATTCCTGTGTTTTCGTCTGCTTATTGTGGAGGCTTAGACAGGGAGCTTTATGAGAGCTAACAACGAAAGCCCAAGACAAGACGAGTTGCTTAGTTGTGTTTGTGAAGCCCCTCCCACAGGTGTGATAACATTCAGATCTGTAAAGGTAACCAAAGCACTTGGTCCTCTGTGAGCGTCCATTAAAAATATAAATGGACATTTCTGGGAATAATTCAAAGAGGTTAGGAGGGGTTTCTAACTGGGTTAATTAGTTGGGACTGAAAGATCTGCTCCTTGAACTCACTGGCCGTTTCCTTTATGATAATAACCGGGTTGGGCCTCCTCAGATCTGATAAGAACTTTTAAACAAAACATTCCAGAGCAAACGGCTTCTCATCCACTGTACAGTTTCTGGCAAATCGATGTAGAATATAGGAGGCCCTGTGGAGTTTAACTGGTATTGACTGGTAAGGGCAAACTGTAGGTGTTAAAAAGATACTAGACCTTGTAGGTTAGCTTGATTTGTTGATATTGTCACTTATCAGTTAACATTTGTGGTCTAAAGTCCTACGCATGAATGATCAGCTCTGCATATAAAAATACAATACAATACAATAATGTCACGTTTGTCTCTTTTTATGTCTCTTTTCCTAATGTTCCATGTCACTCTCTGTTACAGTAACACTCCAGTATGGAAGACAGTATGATGATTAAAGCAGCCACAATGGAGATTCCCATTAACAGTAATGGGGACTCCAGAACACTGGCAGAAGATGATGGCCTGGAGCAGGTGAGAGAGATGTGTGGATGTACTGAATGAGTTATTAAGTACCGCTCGAGTCACTCTGAACTGTATCAGATGATCAGGAATGATTTTTGTCAGTGTCAGTGCTCATGTGAAAGCTGTATCGTGGCCCTCAGGTTGGGGTTTGTAGATCTGAAATCTAGTTTGTATAGTGGCGTCACCTGAGGGGTTTCACAATATCTGTTGTGGGAAAAGGCTCAAGGTAACAGGTGTCGCAGAAATGTATCCTGTTCAGATAAGCTGTAAATGTTGTTTTCTGAATGTTTAAGCGTCCCATTAGAAAGTAAGGTTATCAAGTAAATAAGTAATAGTTTGGTTTATTTTCTCATATGAATAGCTTGTAGCGGTAATTATAAAATAGCTTGTAGCAGCCATTCCAAGGATTCAAATATTTTACTGCTGTTGAAGTCATTGTAAATACAAGGTGAAGTCGTAATGTTGTCACAAGCCGCACCTGTCCAAGACAACTCAGCTGTGACACTGCATCCGGGAGATGATGATGCTGGGCAAACACAAGTGCTTCAGATGTTTGACAAGCAGAGGAACTCGAGGTCTTTCAGAAGTAACTGAAGGTTGTGTGTTCTGGTTTGTTATTTAAATGAGTGTGTTTTTCTCCATCATTCTGATGTTTCTACAGGAGAGCTGCAGTTAAGATCATCAGAGAGGCAGTGATGTCTCAGCTGAAGCAGATGGCACTCTGGCATTACCACTGTGTCTTTAAATAGATCCGGAGCATTGAGCCAGGATGTGAGAACAGACTTGTAATGCATTCAGGGTGTTCGTGTATTACTTTATCCAGAGAGAGAGAGAGAGACACA
>JAZGTJ010005429.1:0-10046 GCA_036877575.1 Botia almorhae | reverse complement strand
AGAGAGAGAGAGAGAGAGAGAGAGAGACACAGAGAGAGAGACACAGAGAGAGAGAGAGAGAGAGAGACACACACACAAAGAGAGAGAGAGACACACACAGAGAGAGAGAGAGAGAGAGAGAGAGAGACACAAAGAGACACAGAGAGAGAGAGACTGAGAGAGAGGCATATGTTTTTCCTCATCTGTCTTCACTCTTGAGAGATGTTTTGAATGACGGGATCTGTTATGACTCACAATTCATAAAGGAAGCTTATTCATTGCTTTAAGTTATACAGAAAAGTCACACACATCTATATTGTCTTGGAAAATTAAGTTTATATCCACAAAGAAACCTTTAAGCTTTTGTAACAGCCTGTTATCTTAGTTTTGTTTCTTGTTTTGTTTTTATTTGTTTAATCCAAAACTGCACGTATCACCATCTCTGTTTAAAACATAAAATTGCAAGTTAGAAGAGTGTTAATATCAAATCAGTTACTGTAAGAACAAACTACAAACACTCCACGATTCTCAGCCCTCAGGCATACGATTCTCAGCCCTCAGGCATACGATTCTCAGCCCTCAGGCATACGATTCTCAGCCCCCGGGCATGCGATTCTCAGCCCTCAGGCATACGATTCTCGGCACCCGGGCATGCGATTCTCGGCACCCGGGCGTGCGATTCTCGGCACCCGGGCATGCGATTATAGTAGCCGGTTTATGGCTGTGACATAAACAAAGGCAAATAAAGTCAAACTGACATTTCCTGTGAAATTGGACCCAGCAGCTTAAACTGTAAATCATTATTATAAACTTACCTTTGCAAGCCTGTTTTCAACACTGATCTGTACTTGCTCAATAACTGATTTTTGTTTATTTTTAACCTCAAAATATAAGGATTGGCACTTTAAAGAACCATTGTAGTTTTTGAAATCGTATCGGCATGTCACATTGTATTTACAGGTGCCGAAAATACATCAAATATGGATCTCCATTGCGTTTGATAGACCGTTTCATCAGCATTGATCGTTTTCATGCCTGTTTCTGTTGTACATGGTGTTTGATTTTTTTTGTTTTGCTTTTTGTCTTTCATTTTGTGGTCATATATTGCATTCTTCCCTGATGTCTGTGCAGGCTGCAAAGATTCAGTGGAGCTTAAAAAAGAAGGTAGGGAGTCCCGTAGGCCTCAGGGTGAGAAATATCACAGGGAGAGGGGGCGGAGCCTGTGAGGTCTTTGTGAGACTGTGTGTACGCTTGAAAGACAAACACACAGTTTGTCTTTCAAGCACAGTAGAATGTGCTTTTAATTCTCCTCATAACCTTGTCACAGTGAACAGAATGTTTCTCAAACAGCATTCATTCTTTATTTAGACCTCTGTGACATCACATTAATCAGTGATTGTGATGCAAATGCAATTGATGTTTGTTTGTTTGCTTCGAGAAACATCCTGTTTGTTTGTTTTCGTAAATGTCCCTCTGTAGTATTAACCAAGACTAAAGACCTCAGCAGCTATTAACTCTATATTTGTATAGAGTTAACTATCACTGTTATCACTGTTATCTCTGTGTCAAATTTTGTATTAACCTTAATAATAATTCTTTCTGCTTTGCATTTCAAATGGAGTATTATAAACAGAACATATGACCACACACACACACACAAATGCTGTTTAATCAGTCATGTTTACAAGCATTGTCCTGCATGTTTATTGAGCTGTATATCCTGTTTATAGTTGTGTGGTTTAGGTAACAATTACAGCACTGGTATGTGTTGTTGATAGTAATATAGTCACCTGTGACTCGTTTTAGATAACAGTATGTTTGTTTGTGTTGTCATTACAACTTCAGCTTCCTTTACACCACCATGGAAACAAAAGCTGAAGAGTGTTTATTTTTAAAAGTTCAGTAAATTTATTACAAATGAAAGGCTTGTTATTTCCAGGTTGATAACACTAATCTTAACTGCTAAATCATTACATTTAACAATCTGTGGCTCTCATCTGCATGTGTTTGTGTGTGTAGGACTTAACAGAATTGTACAAAATTAATTCTCTACATGTATAATAATGGCCAGCTATCTGATGCTGTCCTCCTAAGACCTTTTGTATGTGGTCTTTTGTTTCTGTAGGATTTGCAGCAGGTCATGGTGTCTGGGCCCAACCTAAATGAGACCAGCATTGTGTCAGGTGGTTATGGAGGCACAACAGAAGGCATCATTCCAACCAGCTCCATCAAAGGTAAAGCACTATCTTTCTCTCTTCATTGACATCGTTTGCCATGAGGGAACGTTCTTATCTGGTACTTGAAACTAATTTGCTGGCTTGGTGTTAGGTGTAGTGAGATGAACAGCCATAGAAAATGCAACACAACACTTACCTGTTTTATTGTGGAGATGTAGATGGAAGAGTCTCATAAGATTTGCATAAGTTTCTCTCCTTTCCTTCCTGTGGTGCAATGCGACTGGGAACTGGGGCTTCCAGAGGCGTCAGCTATTCTGCACTGTGTATAGGTTGTGTGTGAGACATGCCTAATAGATTTAGTTTGAAATTAACCAGAGTGAAAAAGGAGCTGTTACACCAATGAGCTTCAGTTATAATAAACATCATTTGTATGAAACATTAAGTATGACGAAGGATAAGGTTGTTCATCCAGGGTTGCATGCTGTTTCCGGAGAACAAACTCACTCGCCTCTTCTTTGCTTTTATTTAGTCTCTTACCAGACTGGAACAAGCTGAAAGGTTCTTCTCTCCTCTAGGTTTAAGGTTTACGTTTTACTAGCAGGAACTTTGTGTGTGTGCTGAGGAACCTGTTTTTGTCATTTGATTACTTTGAAGTTTTAATCTGGATTTAATCTGTTGTCTTTTAATAGTTTTAGTTTTTCAATTTTGGCTTTTTAATTTCATGAAGAAATGTTGAGCAAAATGTTCTGCAGAGTGGCTGCGTGCTAACTTGTTTGGACATCATATAAAACTCTTTCACATCAGTGCTGTGTGGTTCTCCCAGTCACTGTACTAAATAAAACATAAAACAAGGCATGTTGGGATTTAGAACATTTTTGAACTGTAAATTGTCTCCATCTATTTGTCATGAGGCAGCAGTGTCACAAATAATCCATCATGTGCTTTTCCTGTTTTCATTTCATCTCACTACATTATCACCTTTTCTCTCTCACCCTCCATTTTCCCCTGATATTCTCTCTCACACACACACACACACATACTGGCATTATTCCACCCACTTATTAACATTCTTATAATTTACAACACATTCCATTCCGAAAACATCTTCCCAACTGCCCAATCATTTTTTAACACATTTACTACCTAATCCCTATTACCCTATATAAACCCTATACATCCCCAATATTCCCTGGCCATGACCCCCTCCAGACCTGCGAATAAAGTCCAGGGGTCTTAGCATTGCCTCAAGCCAGACTGCAGCCTGCCAAATAGCCAGCCAATCAGAAGACATCCTCTGTATCCCAGGTATCTGAAAGAGCGCTGGAAGATTCCTTCATCCCTCACTCATTCAGTTACAGCTTTCAGTCTGTCTCTTTGATGCGATGATTGTACAGTCAAAAAGAATGTGTGTGTTAAAGACCCAGAGACTTACTGTACATCTTCCTTGAATCAGGGTCCAACATGCATCACAGCAACAGCAGTTCCTCCAGCACGGCAGAAGAGGCCACAAGAGGCATTGCTGTGGAGAAGTTTGACATCATGAAGAAGTGGGGTCTGAACACCTACAAGGTTTGCTAGCAAACTGAATCTGTGCACCATTGCATGTGTGCCGTCGCATGTGTGCCATTGAATCTATGGTATTCTATCCTACTTATAGTTTAATATGTAGAACACTTACAAGGTTTGTAAACAAACTGAATCTGTACCATTGAATCTGTAATCTGTGGTATTTTATCTTGCTAATAGTTTAGTGTGCAAAAGTGCACATAGTTTACCAGCTTCACTGATAATGTCTTTGTTCTTGTCTGATTAGATGTTTTGTGCTACTGAAAGCAAGTTGTATGTCGTCTGTCTCTTAGTGCACCAAACAGCTGATCTCTGAGAGGTTTGGTCGCGGCTCACGTACGGTGGATCTGGAGCTGGAGGCTCAGATTGAGGTGCTGCGGGAAACCAAACGCAAGTACGAGAATGTGCTGCAATTAGCGCGAGCGCTAACCAACCACTTCTACAGCATGGTGCAGACGCAGCACACACTCGGCGACACTTTCGCCGACCTCAGTCAGAAGTCTCCAGAACTTCGGGTGAGATGCCACGACCATCCTAAGATTTATGACAAGCCTTGCCTGCCATGCAAAATTATGGGACTGGTGTGAAATAATTTTAAGCTTTTGCTAAAGTTTATAAATCAAACTGAGACGATGTTAAAAAAGAACTAGTTGTTATAGATGGAATAAGCTATATTATGAAGTGCTAAAAGGGTTTGTGTTGCTATTAATACAACATGTAATTCCAGTCATGAATTTTCTAACTTTACAAACAGGTTGTATAAAACTAGTTAAACATTTGTTGATTTGCTATTATATATGCAATAGTGTTCAAATGAAATGCATTTAGCGGTCTAAGTAGAAAAGTGTTTTAACAGATGTTTGTGGTGCTGTTTATAAACAGGACGAGTTTGGCTACAATGCAGAAACACAGAAGCTGTTGTGTAAGAATGGAGAGACTCTGCTGGGTGCCATCAACTACTTTGTTTCCAGTATCAACACACTGGTGAACAAGACGATGGAAGACACACTAATGACCATCAAGATGTATGAGAACGCCAGGTAACTCACTTCAGCTGTGGTCTTCATTACAGCACACAATCTGATTGTGTTCCATATGTTTTAACTTCTTTGAAATATGAAGTCACATGACAGTGAGACACCAACAGGCATTGACAGAGGCTGGACCTTTTTAGTGACTAATCTCATGATCTGGTTATTTTCTGGGAAGGTTTTGTCATTTCAGTGTTACCCAGTTTACTTGGAATACTTCCCTACAGTCATTATTTAATTTATAAACACAGAGGATAAATATGTAAAAATAAGGATGAGGGATGTTTTGTCTAACGAAGGCTGGAGTTTGATGCATACCGGGCAGATCTAGAGGAGTTGAACATGGGCCCGCGGGATGCTGTTACCATGGCTCGTATCGAGGCTGCTCAGCAGCAGTACCAGATCCACAAGGACAAATACGAACGTCTCCGCAGTGATGTCACAATCAAACTCAACTTCCTGGAGGAAAATAAGGTGCTTGGATTTTTTCATAATTTTCATAATTAATTTCATAAAAAATGAAAAACATTTATGAGCTATTTACAGTGTATATGCAGTACATCATTTGCAGACAGCATATATTTATCTCCTAAAAGTAATAACTGCTGATGTGCAGCATTCACTCTATATAGTCTAACAGAAAAAATTAAATGTACATTTATGTATGAGTGTGTTTGCTTTGGCATTACTCAGTAATTGTTGAAATGGGGTTATAGTTGTGTTCTCAGTGCTCAGTCTGTTTGTTTACTGTTAATATACCAGCAGAAATGGGGACAAATTACTGTTTCACATTGTCCCAAGATGCTGCTGAAACCATCCTTTTATGTTGTGAATAAAATACAGCAACCAACATAAGATTAAACAACAGTGATATACGTAATGAAAGATATCAGGGGAAAATGAATATAAGAAAATAGGAAATTAAATACAACACAAATGTATGTCTGTACTCTCGAGTCGGGATAATACACACACAGGTTCACAGGATAATACACAACTCAGGTCCTTGGATTCTTCAGGGGACCTTTTGTTTATGGAAGGGCACAACTGAAAATTGTTCATCTTTGTTGTTAGTGTTTCATCAGTGACAAATCTGACAGTATGGGTGTTGTCTATCTCACAGGTGAAAGTGATGCACAAACAGCTGCTTCTGTTCCACAATGCCATCTCTGCCTATTTTGCTGGCAACCAGCAGCAGTTGGAACAGACCCTCAAGCAGTTCAACATTAAACTCAAACCTCCAGGGACGGACAAGCCCTCCTGGCTGGAGGAACAGTGAAAGTGCCCCTTTACCCCTGTGATTAGCCACACAGCGTGACAGGACCACCAGAGACCAGCGATCTGAAACGCTAGCAGAGACAGAGGCTCTTACTAACTTTCTCCAGCTCTCTTTAACCCCTATCTCTTCCATTGTACTTTTCATCCTATTATTGCTCTGAACTGGTCTGAGTAGTCAGCTCTGGTATGTAACTGGTCCCAAAAGCTCCAATCAAATGAGCGTTAACAATTTCATCTCTATAAATATCATTAACCCAACTGAAACAATCCTTATGTCAGACTGTTTTCAATCTTACATTCACACTGTCTGAATTTTTATTAAAAACCTGTGAGAAGCGTTTATTTTACTGTATATTTTTTTCTGTATTGTAGATTTGTTTTGTAGGTGATTTAGGGGCAGTAAATACATAGCATTCTTGTCCCAGATCTCTCAGTGTTGGTGGCACAGAAACAAGTGATTTTATTTGGATCCAAATCAAATATTGGTTATGCGTTCCTGTATGTTTGCTAGGCTATCAGAGTACCGGTCATGCTGACCCAGATCTCCCATTTAAATGCTTTGAATACATAAAATAATACATTTGATATCTTTATGTAAGTCTCTTAATTGGTCTGGGGAATTGCACCACACATGGGTGCATCGCTTTCTGTGCACGTCTTTACAAAGCCTCACACATTATCAGGTAATGAATCTAAAATGACTGTATCTAGTCAAGTTCAGCTTCTTAGACTTGAATTGATAACAAAACCTGCTTGTTTTCTCAAATGAGAAATGTGTATTTTGTTTTTAGACATTATTGTTGATAATTGTTGTATTATGTACTAACTCATAATGCTTTAGAATGTCATGTTTTGTATAACCAAGGTTATAAGTTTATTTTTGATAGTTTTGTTGAAAACAGCGCAGTGATTGAGGTCCACCTTTATCTGCCTAATTCATCTATTCACCAAAATGTGTACTAGAGGTTACGTACTGGCTTGTGCCCTAATGTTCTCCCATTTTCCATACAAAAGCCACATATGCAATTGTTTATAATATACCCTATGCTTCATGCATTTTCTGCTTTTGTTAAATTGTGTCTGTTTTCCTCCTAATGAAAGCTTTATACACCCATTAATGTATTTCACTGTAGCATTTCTGTGGCATAGTCCTAATGAATTAATGTCATTTTATAAAATGTCATCTCTCAAAATTATTTTAGAAAATGTACAAAATCAAGAGGTTGCTGTACTAACATATGTTCAAATGATTATTCATGTCTTTTTTGAGATTGTATTTCTATTTGTTCAAAAGATCAAATGTATGTATATTCAAAGTGGTCAGACTAGTTAATCAGACAAGTCTTTACTGGGTTGAGTACAATATTTTCACACAACATTACAAATAATCTGTTATTTAGTCTTCAAGTTAGTGTTTTATTTTTAACACTGAGCCCCAAATAGCTTTGGAGTACATTACAGACTGTCAGAAAAATTCATGTCAAATAAGTAACAAAAATTTATTTTTTGCTCCTATTATGTAAAAATGTGTAATATCTATAATCTACTTTTCAGTACTTTTGAAAATTGCACTAAATCTTTCTAAGCTTAAGATGAAGCAATACCGAAGATGTTTTTAGAAAGTGTGTTTTTGTGTGTGTCTGTGTAGGTTGTTCCCTTGTGTGTTTTTGTGTGCATGGCAGGTGTGACATTAGTTGTACTTTTCCATGCATTGTGATTCAGTCCTATTAAATACTTCAGTAAAACACACCATGGGTAGCAGTGCAAGAAAATAGCATTTCTAGAAATAAAAGAATGGCTTCTTTTGACTGTTATTGCTTGGAATCACTAGTTTTAGTTTGAAGGTCACTTACTGAAGAGCTAATAACGGACTGGAACGCCTGCTAACAGCTTATTCTTTTATTGTCTTCAGTCTTTTAACCCGGAGAAACAGTCACTCCAGAAGAGTGACTCAAGACAAAACAATGGGACTCTTCTTTGACAGGCATTATTTTTAATACCAAGTATTTTGTTTTAACATAGACTCTTGTGTCAAACAACAGTGTGATTATATTAATAGTGAGAGCTAGAGAAATATACATCTCGAACCCCAAGAGACTGAGAGAACCTTTTTATGAAGTGATGGATGTTTGTTCCTGAGCAATAGATTTTGAAATACTACTCAGCCATGAATCTGGAAGTTTGTCCCCAGTAGATTTCTGTTTCTATTAAATTAGATTTTTGGTTTGTTTGTTTTAGGGGCTGTTGTTGCTATCATTTGTTCTTGTTATATTGTAACTGTTATTGTAAACAGAAGTGGTATTGATATGATAACTCCACCAGTAGGCCTAGTTTTAGAGCACTGCAAAATGAGAGGGTTATAAATATTATCATATTTATGTACAATCGATATTTTAGCCTGCTCTGTGGTATTGTAGTGTATATATGTAAAGATAAAATTGATTTTGAAACTGGAAACCCATGATGTAAGCCTTTATTCCTGGCTTTGACCAAAACTCCTGGAATTGAACAACATACAAGAATCCACATGATAAAATTGTTGTTTGCAAAATAAAAAATGCCTTTGTGTGATTTTTCTTTAGCTGATGAATCAAACATACTTCCAACAGAGGATCTTTTTGTGTCATGCTAAGGGGTAGTATATGATATTATAGCAGCACACAGTACATTAGTGAAACTTGAGTATAATTATTTTATTTATTGAATATAAATTTAATATTTTAAATTGATCCCTCAGGTGCAAAATCTCTCTCTCAACGGACATTATACAATAAAATACAGAAACGTAAACTTTTTGGTAGAATTAAAGTGATTAAAACGGGTTGATAAATTGCAATTCTAGGCAAAGGGTGACTAACCTGAAGATGCTAAAATGTAGTTTTATTAGCATTTTATCTATTTATAGAGAAATATAGCCGACAGGGGGCCTTATGACTTAATTTGTAAAAGTTCAATAAAGTTACGGCATACACATCCATGGAAAAAGCATACGTTGTAAAATCACACAACTTGCCTACAGGTTCGAGGCAGAAGCTGTTAGATAATTTAAAAATAAAATAACAAAAATAATTTAACATAAGGATATGTGTAACCCGGTGGTTTTATTATGATTATGTATAGTGTTCTTTCCGAAGAAGCAGGAGCATTTAAGCCCCCAGAAAGAGACGGTAAAGCTGAGAAGTCTCCTGTGCGCAGGTGAGGGGGCGTGGCTTCTCTCAGCCATTAAAGCTGTCGTGCTGGGAGTTGATGGCGTTGGACATGCATGTTGTCTGATGACTGTTTTGCAAGCAATGGAAGTCATCTCTGATATAACCCGGATTTATTAATTTACTGGTAAGTAAATGTCGCTTAGTGTAATATTGCGATTATCGCATTTCTGCTTCTCTGTAATTGATCAGTTGTTTAGAAGTCACACATTTCAGAGTTTGGTCATTTCATTGCAACATTGGTGGTATATTTTCACAATAACTTAAACATTTGCGAATTAAACAAGTTTGGTTTAAGCGGAACTATTATTATATGCACTACTGCTGCTGTTATTGTTTGTATTCATGGTCGCTTTTGTAAACATGCTGGTATAGTTGCTCTAAGCAGTGTAAAAGTTCTCCGCAGTGGTAATTTTCAGGGACAACGATTTAAAATTTCCAATAATACATCATCATGAGAAATCATTCAGTGTCATTGTTTTTTATTATAGTATATTTGGTGTTTCTCTGTAAGGCAGAACTGTTTTTGGTATTGATTTTGTTTATGCTGTTAATGTTTGCAACTTCAAAATAATTATTTTGAAAAGTGACACTGTAACTCTTACAGCTGAAAGGACACGTGAACAGCCTGTAGTAAGAGAGACATATGAATGATATGCAAAATATCATTTACGTATGATTATGCCAATAAAGTATTTTGTTTGCCTCTGCCTGTTGAAATGGCCGTGCAAATTATTCTTGTGAAGTATTGTCTGATTCTGTGATTATCACATTCTTTTTTAAATATCCAGTTTGCGTGCGTGCGCGTG
>JAZGTJ010005428.1:6530-27554 GCA_036877575.1 Botia almorhae | reverse complement strand
TGATTAAATGTATAGCTTGAATGTACTGTAAGTCGCTTTGGATAAAAGCGTCTGCCAAATGCATACATAGGTCTGTAATTTAAAACCAGATTACAAGTAAATAATCGATACCTTTCACTCATCTATTTTTAAATAAAGCTTTTGTTGTCAGAAGTAAAGCTTCTTTGAAGCTCTACATTATACTTTTAAATAAACAGGAAAGGTCGTGTTTTTACAGTGACCTCCACATGATGGCATAAGCTTGACTTGAGCCCACATGACTCTCTTGTTCCAGATTGCTTGAGTTGGGGCTGAAGGACTGGGAATGGTCTCTTGATGTTGACATGGATGATGACGATGTTTTAGACTTCTGAGGCATTGAGAGTTTGCAGGGGTAACCACAGTGGTGCCTTCGCATGTGTTTGCGTGTGTTTACGTTTAGACTTAAAGGGACAGTTCACCCCAAAATGAAAATCCTTCCATCATTGACTCACCCTCATGTCATTCCAAACCTGTATGACCTTTTTGCTTCTGAGGAACACAAAAGAAGATATTTTGAAGTAACCAAACAACAGTGTCACGCGTTGACGTCCATTGTATGGAAACTAAGCCACGGAGACATTTCTCAAAATATCTTCATTTGTGTTCCTCAGAAGAAAGTTAGTCATACAGATGTGAAATGACATGAGGGTGAGTAAACACTGGAAAATGTTTCATTTTTGCATAAACTATCCCATTAATAGCTGTTGTCGTGTACAATATTAACAGTGTGCTTGTAATTTCTCCACTGTAAGAGACCAGAACTAAGACGCGAGTTTTGACGTGTTAGTTGTACTAATAAGTGAGCATGTACAGAAGTGCATGTTTGGCTGGATTAAAGACAATTGGCTTCGTTTGTTTGAATGAGAGAGATATTCAATGGTGTGATATTAAAAATGACTTGATGGTGATATCTACTGATGCTTGTGGTGGAATGATAGAATGTGTTATTATGCAATGACCTCAACATCCCCATGTCTCTGTTTTACTTTAATTTCAGTTAACCTTGGGCGAGCCAGATAGGTGATAATCCATCTGGAGACAGTGAAAACACAGAGAAGAATGGCATTCTGGCAAATGGCAGGACTTGTAAGTGCCAAACACTAAGTATAAATGACTGTGGGGGACTAATGTGTGATCCAGCATAAGCCATATATCACCTGAATGGTGTGCTTTCAAATTAAGTCATGGGAGTTTTTTTAATCCCTTTGTAGGCTTTCAGAACGCGTTCTAAAGATTAGAGGTTAATTTTGTCACCTTCCGAGGTTGTTAGTGAATGTGTCGCCGTGCCTGTGCGTGCATGTAACGTAGAATATATACTTGCTTTGCGATTATATGATATTCTGAATTTAAGTAATCAAGTATCATGTCTATTTTTGCTAGAAAAACAAACACACGCTTAGTGGCACAAATTATATTTATGTGAACGAATACTTTTATGGCAGAGTTATTAGAATATTCTTTATTTCTTTGCCTAAAAAACTTTTCAAATGTCACCAGAATAAGGCGATTTTGATCTGTTTGCATAGCAACCGTTTTCTGTATTTTATCTAAGCAGTACAATGCACAGATGGTTGTCTGTCACTGACAGACTGCTGAAATGTTGTGGAATTAAAAGTTTAATTTGAACCGTGTTTGACTACGATTTTTCTGTAGTTCGTGTGTAATGTTTAATTGTAAACATGTGTGTGGCATTTTGAATGTATAACACATTTCTGGCATACACACAGACATCACATCTAAAGAACCTTTGACTACAAGAAGCAAAATGGGACAAAAGAACAGCATTAGCACCTTTATTTTTAAGAGTGTAAAGCTGACAGATTTAAAACCAACAAATGTCTTGTTTATATCATTTACCAATGGTTAAAAATGTTCATAAGCATGCCAGAAAAAATCTTGCTAAATACTGCTGTTAATGATTCACGTGAATTGATTAATAAAAGTACGATGTTGCACAAAAACTTTAAACACGTGGACCTGGAAAATCCTTGTGTACATATTGACCAACGTAGTGTTTGATTTGGCAGGATCAGCTCATCATGTTTAAATGAAATGTGAGACTGATGCACCAAGAATTTGATCTCCACCACCTCTTGTAATAGACATGGACAGCTTTTATTTTTTGGTTCTGCTCGGCTGCTTTGCTGGTGCGCAAAACGGCGTCTTGCACCCGGGCCGATGCAGGTCTGTCCTGCAATCTGATGAGGTCAGAATCTCTTGTCTTTACGCTAACTTTACACGGTTACCTAGTGAGTCTTTTCCGAGTAATACTACAGACCTAAGTGTGCGTTTCAGCAATTTAAGCTCCATCACGTCCGATGACCTTAAATCGCTTCGGTCTCTGAGGTCGCTCAGTTTGATCAGAAACCAGCTGCGCGCTTTACCTGCACATCTGCTGCAGGGTCTCTCAGATCTTCATGTGTTGGACCTTACAGGTACTGCTTACATTGTTAGTGAAAAATATCTGAGTGTCGTTTCGGAGTCTAATCTTTTGGAGTTTCCACCCCGATAGGTAACAAACTGTCATCTTTACCACAGCGAGTGTTTCATCACTCTCCTCTTGTGGAGCTCAATCTCTCAGACAATCTGCTGTCTGAAGCTGATCCGGACTGCCTGCCTGTAAACGTCTCTCTCCAGAGGTTGGATTTATCTTCTAACAGATTCACTCAGTTACCTGTTGCATTCCTACAAAGACTCGTCGATCTGGAGAGCTTAGATTTAAAAGGGAACCAGCTAGAAGAACTCACCTCTGAAGCTCTGAGTTCACTCTCCAAGCTTGAGGCTTTGTACCTGGAAAACAACAAACTGAAGTCGTTAGATGCCACGGTCTTCAGTGGTAACCCAAACCTTCGCCAGTTGTTCTTGGGTGGTAACCGGTTGGAGATCCTGCCTGCTGGACTCTTTCGTAATCAGGTTCAGCTGGTTTTCCTCGATCTCAGTAAGAACTGCCTGCAAAGCCTGAGTCCAGGTGTGCTGGATGGACGTTCGTATGTGGTGTTTTCTGGCAATCCCTGGCGCTGTGACTCTAGTTTGTCGTATCTGTGGCGTTGGCTGCGAGTAAATGAAAGACTTTTTCCTTCTGATGAGGTCACTTGTAAATCACCTGAACACATGAAGGGTAGAAACATCACTGACATAGCTGCTGTAGATCTGGGCATCACAGAGTAAGTGAATCACAGAGACAAAGTGATGATAAAATGTGATTTTGAAATTGCCAGATGTTACCAATCACATTTAACGACAGATGCTTTTAAAGTTAAATCTATATTAAAGTGAGACGTTCATTTTTTTATTTTAAATGTTCTACTTATTTGTGTTCATGTGAAAGTATTTTTAAAGAGCGAAAATGCTATTTGTTTCCAGCAGAGGGCGCAAAAGTCAAATTACAGCGTATTGTAGCTCTTAAAAGTCATATAGGCGAATATAATCTGGGTTATGCAGTACGGAAAAAATTGCAACAATATTTTAAAGAGACATATTTTATTTTGTGACCATCAAAGTAAAGGATGACACACCAAATACTAATAAACTATCAGGCGTGTATTTCTTTTTCTTTAAAAAATTATATTGACAATCTTATTTTTTTAAATTAAAAGACAAAACACATAATAAAAGCATTTGGGCTCGGACGTTTAGACCGTTCTGTGTGTTTTAAAAATCTCTGCTGTATCTGAATAAAACGTGTCTTTGTTGTTTGGAGAGATTTATGACTCCTGTAAACAAACATGGCGCTGGGGTGGTTACTTATGAAAATTAAACCTTTTTATGAAGGGAACTGAGAGGATGAGTGAAACACAATAAACAGTAAATAATCAGGGCTTGCCTGTGTTACAACATCTGCCCCTCATTTTATTTGTGTTCCCTATATATATCTGTATCTATATCTAATGAGTGTCTATATCTAATCTGCAGTGGCAGATCACATTAACTTCAATTGCAATGTATACAATTCCTATAGAAAACAGTATGTTTTAAAAGCCTCGTTTGAAATATTACTGCTTACTGCAGCGGATAAAAACCTCAAAGTATTCATTTAAAAAAAGTAATACAAACAAACATGTTATGAATGTTATAAGATATAGTGTCATATACATTAAAAACAGACATTCAGATAAAGTTATAACATTCAGTTTAATTCTAATACCAACAGTGTTATTAAAATATAAAACCTCCACCATAAGACCTTTATGAAAACACTCGTGAAGTTCTTCCTGGGGTTAAAGGTCATGCCTGGTGAGTTCCCACATTTCTGATGAAAATCCATGAAATATATTACTATCTCTCCTTTTAAATGTTATCAATTATACATTGCTATTTATTAAATAGATACTTGATCAATATTAGTTTTTAAGCTTTGAAAATGTTGACAATTAAGTGACATTATGATCAGTTTTGCATTTCCTGTTTGTAATATTTTGCTCTGTTATGAAAATCAACATAACTAAGTTTCTCAGTGTTTGATTGAGTGGTTCTATAACCTTTAATTAGAATTAACACCATAGATTAGAGAGAAAGAGAGCCAGTGTTTGTTGTCTGAACTGTTGTCTGTTTTATTTAGTGTGATCTCGAGTGAAACAATGACAGTGAATCAATGAATAAAACACAGTGTTAATACTGATAACTAACAGTATTAATCATTACCAGCTCAAAATGTACAGTAATGATATACTTTATCTCTGCTCTCTTCTGTATTCTGTCCACGCCTGCGCTTCTATACATGAGTCAGTATGAGAGATAAATTTGTTTATCCAGGAAACAAACTTCATTTGATATTCATAAATTTCTGTAATCATATCAAGGTCTTCCGAAATTAAATTATTGTCTTTTTTTATTAAAAGCATCAATGTAAAAGCACAAAATATTATTTAAACCGGGTGAATTGAGTGCACGTCAAACTTAGTTTAGCTCCCTATAAATAAATAAAAAATGCCATTAAAATTACAGAGAGATTTAAAGTTTGGCCTGGTATGGTTTAAAAGATAAGGTGCAAAAAGTAACGTTATTAGGTTAAACGAACGTTACCTAACGTTATTAGGTAACGTTATAAGTCGCTGCTAAAAATAACAACATGGACCAGACTGGACCATGCTGGTTCAACATGGTTTATGCTGGTTTGGTGGTGGTCATGCTGATGGACCAGCAATGCCGAGCTGGTGGGGCTATATAACCACTATGGTGAAGCTGGTTGACTAAAGAAATTTTACTGGTTAAGCCTGATGGGGACACGCCACCCAAAACACAACAAGTGCTCGTGCTGTGTGTATCAGCAGAGTGTCTTTTCTAGTTTCACCTTCTAAAGTGTAATGAAGGTCTGAAGGTTGTTCACTATTGAGTGCAGCTTTAATGCTTTTTATGCTTCCTCTGAGATACTGGCTATTACACACACTTAACTGACCTCAACAGTGCTGTTCATTCAGAGTCACAAATCTCACACAGTTTAACAGCAGTTTGACCTTGAAGACCTTCCAGGACCTCACTATGATTGTTTTCCAAGCATATACTATTGTTTGTTTGATGAATTTGTTAACAGTAAGTAACTTACTTGAATTTATTAGAGACTGTGTGTGTGTGTGTGTGTGTATGTGTGTTGTGAGTCATGAGACAATAGTGTTTGAATTATATTTAGATCAAGCTAATCATGTTGATTCTTTGTTTTGTGTCCAGCATTCAAACAGAAACAAAAATAGTCATAATTCATACTCAAGAGAACAAGGGCATTGATATGAAAGAAGACAGTTGCAGTTGTTCAAATTGTCAGTTTTTATAGTTTTGGGTTCAGTCTGTGTCTGATGTCTGATGTCTGATGTTTTGATGCTGTTAAAGACAGTGTGGACAACGTTTCCAGAAACTTTTTTGTTATGCTGGTTGAAAGTCTCTTCACATCCTGATAGCCATCACTACATTATATATACACAATATATTAGTATATTTGTACGTCATTCGGTCCGCATGCAATAACAGGACATCCTACTCCCCTGGGACCTTGTGCTTTCAAAGCTAGCTTGCTATTGCTAGCCTCTCCAAAATTGCCTAGCCAACCTTCCAATGGAAACTAATGTCAATAATTTCATTTTAAAGTTGTTGAAAGTTAACAGGGATGAAACATACTGACGTTGCTGGTAGCTGGTTAAATAGGAAAATGTAATTTCTTCGACAATATTTGACGCTAGAAAACAATCAATCAATAAAGCTATTAAACAATATATAAGGAATTTTACTGAACAGGTCAGTTTAAAAGGTTCTGTTTAATGTACACATCTATATATCTTTAATGGACTGTCTGTATTTAGCTCTTAACCAAGGCGCAAAACATTTCTCCATAAATTAGTAGAGTTAATATCCATCCATTAGTTAAAAGGGGGAAAAACATCTTTAAAGGTCAAACTCATTCTATAGCCGTGTGCTGTAATGGTCTTAAAAGTCTTTGCCAAAAGTTACTTTGTGCTCAGAATGTTGCCCATATATTGTAACTGTGTGTGCTCATAATTCTGCTTTCTGCCGGTAATTAATTATAGAAAGTAAGTGGCTCCACTCTGCACCGCACTCGCTCCGTCACTCATAGCCAATTTCCTTAATGAGGTGTCTGCCGCAAAAGTAAAATATATCGGTAATAAAAGTGTGTTGTGTGAGAATGGCACAACACTCGAGTGACTGAAGGGCAACTGCGACACCCCAGAAGTGTTGTGGCCAAATCGGTAGGATTTAAAAGCAGCCATTACGATCTCAGGTTGTCTGTGCCATTGTACGGATGACCTTGCTGTGTGTGAATTGTAGCGTGATGTCACTTCCTTTAGCGTGGAGCGAGTCCTCCTGGATGAAGATTCCTGACAGCAGCTGAGATGACATGAGGGAGTGAGGAATGAATGAAGTGTCATTTTAAATGTGGTTGCAGGCACTGAGAGATACGGCTAAGCACCGTGCGTATCACTTTAGTGACATCATTTATTTACATCTTGATGCGCTCCGTCAACAGGAAGTTGAGCGTTCGCTGGCGATGTTGTTATTCTTTTTTACCTTCTTTGTATTTAGCATTTAAACTGGCAGAGCAGCGTAATCGATCACTGCGTGTTTTTAAAATACCAGCACAAGCCATCTTCCCAGGCTTCCCAACGTTTCCATTAAGTAACAATAACGTTAAAAATGTTACTTTGAATGTTCAAGAAACAATTATTAATTAATTTTTTTTCTGTAACATTTTTTAAACTTACGAATAACATTTTTGATATGATATATATAACGTTTCAGTAGTTCTACTGCAAAAGCGCTTTATGATCACTTTGAGAGAACGTTTAGAGAATGTTAGCCAATGTTCTGAGAACGTTCCCTGTTAGCTGGGCTCCTGCTGGCCTGCGCTTGTTTTTCTGACTCATTGATTGCAGTCTAAGGTAAAACCACTCTGGTCTGGATCTGATTTGAATACTTATTTCAATGTCAAATGAATGGTAGGGAATATACTGCATTAAAATGACTCGTCTGGTCTTTCTGATCCAATTAAAGTTGACTGGCACTATGAACACAACAGGTCCTGCTGCTCTAGTAAATGGTCAGTAAAACAATGTGCCTAACCTTCTCAAAACGTTCTCAACTTGTCAACCTCAGAAGGTCAAGTGAAATATTATACGACATGTTTTAGATTTTATATTCGTTGTCTGTGACATTTGCGCTTTTTGCAACCCTGTTACAAAATTTTGCGACCTTAATTGTGTGATTATGTAATTGTCTAGCAGTAAGTGCTAAATAAACATCAGAACTAAATAGACAAAATGTATAATGTATAATTTATTAATTTATAATTTTAAAAACCTTTCTGGGCACACAAGCTCTGAAAGTATCAGGAATGTTTGTGAGTAACTTTTACTTTAGCTAGCTAGTTAATGTTGGCTTGTAGTTATTGATAAACGTACAGTAAATTTTCCATAGTTTAAAGAGAAAGATTTGTTTGATCATTGTTTTTCACAATCACGTACGTAACAGGGTTGAATTGTTAAGCTTGATTAAAACTCATCAATAAAAGAATAACCTGCCAGTCAAACTAAAGTTAGGAAGGACGATGAACACATCAGTAAGGAGGCGTGTGAAAGAGGAAACAGGAAGAGTGTTTTTTATTTTTTGCTTTTTAAAGAACGGACTTATTTTTCCTCCTAATCATCAGTAAAGGTCAGTTTTGATAACTGTGATTATTTTCCTCTGGATTTCACAGCAGTCTGTCGTAACGTCACTCAGCTGCTCTGAGGTGCACTCGAGTCATTTTCTTTTGTAAAGTAATAGCTTTACTTCTGCAGATATTGAGGGGTACTTAAACACAACTTTCAGATATCAAAAGACCCTTTTCCCCTTTTCTCCTACTCTGATTGTCTTTGTTCTCTGTTGTTGTGGTGTTCAGAGGAAAATCACTCTGACCCGGTCAGTTTACGTCACGCAACTGCTTTTGTCTCCAGTGGATGTACAATGCGGTCATTATATTTCTATTTTAATTCTATTTGTGAAAGACTTCACAAAAACAATGAATAATGATTGGCTGACACCTTTTTGAATGCTCAGTTACACTTCCACAAGGTCAAGATGACGGCGAATCGTCATTTCTACTCAGTGTGAAAGGTTGCAGAGGTTTTACAACTTGTGTGTAGACATTTTGTTCTGTAGTAACTTGGAAGGAAAAGATGGTCACTTGTATTTTTAGAAGGTGATGAACAGTGAGCTTAAACGTTCCAAAACGTGTCTCTTGTGTGAAGGGTGGGCTCGAGAGTGAGGTGCTCTGGTTACAGAGCATTGCATGTAACCCAAAACCGATCCATGTGAAATTGAGGTGGAGCCCCAATTTTGGGCCCAGTCAGTCAGCTGCACGCAACATGTGCTTCCCTCTCAGGCTGTCTTGTGCGAGCCGCGCATTTTAGCAGCTTAATGGGAGACCAAATGGGACTCTGGAGATGATAAGCGAGGGCAGGGTGTGTGTGTGAGCATTACAGAGGTGCATTTTGCTGTGTTTATATATATTGGAGGTGGTGATGTGTGTTTGGGGAGGGTGTGTGGCCTAAATTCCCCCTCTCTCCATGAACGTTTTAGGCAGTCTGTGTTTGCGTGCGGTACCGACTGGACCGGGCTGGTGGGGGGCAGTGATTACTGACTATTAGCTGTGCCTGCTCTTTTGTCCGCCCACGTGCCAGATCTAAACCATATCTCAGTGTCCAGCAATCAAGAGACCTACACAAAGACAAACTCACCCTACCTTTGCGTGTGGGCACAAACACATTCAGAACACTGTAATTCACTAAGACAAGAAAAGAATTACACCCACACAAACACACACATCCATGGTCACATGTCTTTCATGAGCCAACAAATGGGTCAGACTGGCCCACACCCTGAAGGGCGCTCAAAGACCCGCAGTGGTTTTTAAACTCTGGTGACACATTATACATACTCTGACAGATGTTGTTGGTGGTTTACGCCATTGTTTAATATGCAAATGAGACTGAAACATTCAGAAAGAGGAAATACAGGCCGGTACACGCCAATAAAGCAGGTCAGAGGCGTCTATCTGAACCGGGCGTGATGAGAATGGATCGTTTGAGTAATTCAACACAGCTGAAGGTGTTTGTTAATGACACAAGCTTTAAAAACATTCAATAACATATTGTACCATGCACATTCAGTTATCACAGTAAAACAACCATGTTTGACATATCGTTTTCGCTTAGATTTACTGTCTTCAACTAACGGCGTCTACAAAACGATAATAATTTAAACAAGGATCAATTAAAAGACAAGATCAAAATGACCCAGAAAAATCAATACGGCCTCCCAGAGGAGAATCAGTTTCTAAGATGTCAAGCTAAACAAATGATCATTTAAATAAAACACTAAAACGCATAGAAATTAGGTTGCGACTTTATGCTTCACTAATTGCATTATAAAATCACAGACATTTTTCTTTCAGATGTGACTTGACAGATTATTAAGTGTAATTAATATATCGAAGCCTTAGATCTGTACTGTAACACATATATACAATTTTTTTGCCATGTCTTAACCTTTTATTTGCAGTTTTTTTTTTAGAGATTTGTTTTTATATACGAAGTTGTGATTAATGTTTTTAGGGTTTATTACCTTAAAGAGATAAACTACATATTTAACTATGGTTTAATATATGAGGGGAAAATTGTACTCCCAGTGAACTACTCATATTGGTTAACTGTTTACAAGCATATGACAAACACTCAGCTTTCCTTGCATTTGTGGACAGGCTGCCATTTGGATCCAGTGGCTGTGTCACTAAGTAACGGGATGAAGGTATCGCTGCATGACGCGCGCGCAGCGGTACTGTCCCACGCTGAGCTGTTGTCAGCCGAAGCCCGTGTCCTCGGTGATGCCGTTTTACCGGCATCCGGAGTCTCCTGTTCTTCCTCTTTTGCGCGTAACGCCATGAGTTCAATCTCATGTTTGGCCGCGGTTTCAAGCACACGCTGTTTACTGTAAAAAATGACAAAGTTGTTAATGATCGGATGGATCGGTAACGCGATGGCTATCACGCCACACAGAAAACTGACCGCTGCGTTACACCTGCCCAGCGTGGTTTTAGGATAGATGTCTCCGTAGCCTACAGTTGTCATGGTAATGATGGCCCACCAAAAGGACTGTGGGATACTGGTGAACATTGTCTCCGGGTGGCTCTGCTCCATGGTGTACCCCAGGGCGGAGAACAGAAAGATCCCCACGCCCATGTACATGAGCAGCAGGCCCAGCTCTTTCAAGCTGCTCTTAAGCGCGTAGGTAAGGGTCTGCAAACCCGAGGAGTGGCGCGCCAGTTTGAAGATGCGCGCAATGCGCATGATGCGCAACGCTTGCACCGCTTGTTGCACGTTGGCCAGCTCCATCATCGCGGTGCCCAAGTGCGTAAGAATCAGCACCACGTAAAAAGGCATTATGGCCAAAAAGTCTACTATATTCATGAAGGAAAGCATGAAGCGCATCTTGTTTGAAGAGGAGAGGAGACGCAGGACGTATTCCAAGGTGAACCAAATGATGCAAGCCGTCTCGATGGACTCGAGGGTCGGATGCTCCACGGAGTGTCCCTCGGCATCCTGCACCTGCAGCTCCGGGATGGTGCTCACGCACATGACCACAGAGGAGAGCAATATGAAGACAAATGACATGATGGCGATTACGCGCGCGGCTAAAGATGACTCCGGTTTCTCCATGAGCTTCCATATGAACGCTTGGCACCTCTGACCTCTAGTCGCCGTGGCATCACCCTCCAGATCGTCCAGGATGGTCTTTACCTTTTCCGCAATTTCTGCCAGTTCGGTTTCCACCTCGTTCAGGCTACTTTGACAACATTCGTCCAGATAGTCCGCATCGATTCTCCAGAAGTCCATCTCTCTCATGAAGCACATTGGACAGATTCCTCTTTTCATATGAACCTCGCCGTAGTAATACAGCTCCACAATGCACCGAAACGCATCCGGGTCTCTGTCGAAATAAAACTCGCGCTTTTGCGAGTCGTAGTCGTCGCAGAGCGCAGAGAGGTCCCGCGTGCTCTCCGCGGCGATGTTTGCCAGCTCCGCCAAACGCGTCTCGGGATATCGGTTCAGCATGTCCCCGTAGAGAACGTGCTTGACGCCTCCGATATTTACCGAGATCTCCGTCTCCTCACTCGCCTCCGAACTGTTACAGTCCGCGTAACGAATTCTCGGTAACTCCCACATTTCTGATACTGTTCAATCCGGAGTTTTATAAAGTGAGAGAGACAAAACGAGTAAGTTTTAATGTGGAGAGTGCGTGGAAAACAACTGACTAGAACTAGCGTGCGCTTCCAAATATAAATAAACATATGACATTTAAATAATAAACATATGAAATATGAAATTAAAGCATTTATTACATTTATAAATAAATTACATTTATTTGCATGTAAGATCTTAATTTAGGAATTCAATAAATTACATTAAAGATCCAAATGAAATTATATTGAAAGCCTTTAGTTAAATAAAGTTGTCTTTATCAATCTAATACAATGCGCATTACAACTGAAGTTATAGAAACTATAAAGAGTTCTTATAAACTTACTGATGTTTGGACAAAGCCCGTGAGGAAAGTGTCAGAAGTCTCTCACAACAGCTGCATGATGACCGTGAACAGAGAATTAAGATCGCACCACTAAAACGAGTGAGGGGGCGCAGAGCTGCGTGTGTGTGTGTGTGTTCAGGAGATGGAGAAGGCGTGCCGGGAGGGGTGGAGGGTGATAATTTATGTTTTTAAACTGAAGGACCAAACAAACAGGCTATATTTCATGCAGTCATAAAACACACACACACGGGTTAGAATCGATGTTTGTTACACGGTGTACTTCTTTAACCCCATACAATCTATTTTTATATATTTTTTATATTTTACTGGAATGTTTCCGATGTAAATTTTCTGTTTTCCTCACTAAATACGAATAAATGATGCAATACTAATAAAAATCTCCATTCCTGCCTGTGGCTTGGTTAACAGTGTAGTTTCCTAATGGTGAACTGGGCACTGAGCATTGATTCCATGTTGAAATACTCCCTCTAGTGTTAAAAAAAGAAAACTGCAGTGCAGTAAGTAATAGACCAAACAAACACCAATAAAGACCAAAAATAACAACCTTTGTAATCTATGGGCTTGTGTTTACCACAAACTAATGTTTAAAAAACATTAATAAACATTGTCTCATTCTTTTGAAGCAAGTGTTTTTTATTTCATTTAAATCCAAATGATTTGAATTGAATTTTAATTTCAGTTACAGTGTTTGGAATGCACATCTTTCAATACTGTATATTAAATACATAATAATACGTATTGTTTAATCGCTTTGGAAACTGCCTCATCTCGATGGGCGGGTCTCCAGCTAAGCACTGGCCTATCAGGAGACAAAATGATAATTAGATATTCACAGCCGAGGTAAAACCTTAATGACACGTGACACACACACACACTCACCTTGGAGGTTGTGTATTGGTGCAGTAATTGTCTGAGCTCTGTATTCTGTTGTTTTATAGTCTGTGTTTCCGCTAGAAGCTCGGCCCTTTCAGTCAGTACCGTACTGAAGATAAAACACTGTTATATTCTTATAATCCAGCGCAGTCTGACAGCATATAGAATGAGTATCTATACACTTACTGATACTTGTTGAGGGCTGTTTCCAGCGCGGCCCACAGCTTGAGTTTGGACTCTGGAATGACATTAGCCAGACTTTCCCAAAACGCTGCATCATCAGAGTCATCTCTCATATTCAGGCCCAAAGCACTGCTCTGCTGTGAGGCCTCAACTTCACTGAACACATTCCAACACACACAGAATTTTTCATTTATTTCTGTAATATGTCCTGTAGTACTTTACCAACACCATGAGTTTGATTCCTGAACACTTTGAGTTGTTATATTTACTAAATACAAATGTACATAAACGTTGGTTTAAACAGAAACACAAGCACACTGACCTGGGCCTGCAGTTTTGGGCTGTAAACTCTTTAAGAGCCACTAGTAGTTCATTTGGATGGATGAGGTCAGAGGGCTCGTCCACTGATTCTCTCTGATCACTGACTGCCTGAGATCAGAAACACAGGCTGTGTGTAGTTCCACTTCCAGAGCAGAACTGATGGGAAAACTGCAGTCTTACCTCCATCTGATCCCTCTGCTCTCTGTACTTCATCAAGAACTCGGTCATTTTGTACACATCCTCTTCCGTCTCAATGCCCAGTACCTGCGTTGATGTAGTAAGGGGATGTCCACAATATTAACATAACTGTACGGTTCTGGAGAGTCAGTTTCTGAAGAGCTGACATCACTTAAGTTTAGCGTTTGTGTCGTTTAACTTACTGAGAAAATGGCATCCAGCTTCAAAAGGGACTGCTCGTTCTTCTCTAGATGGGACAAGAGCTTCAACAGTTTACTCTCCACAAGAAACTCCTGAGAGAGAGACAGACAGACAGAAAGAGAGATCATCTTCAGTAATGCACCTTTTCAGTCCCCAGACTTAAAAGCAAAGATTAGTTTTAAAAATTAGAATTAGTTTAATAAAGTTTTAAAAGATTAGAACAGCACAAACACACACACTCACCGCGTTGTCACACAGCAGCTCCAGAATGCTCTTCACCGTTCTCCTGTTGACTCCAGCACCAGCGTTCTGCAGACACTCAGATTCCTCTAAATTGCCTGCCACCTCCTCCTGCTCCTCTTTCAGGGCATCTGCAGCTGCCTGCCCAGCCGTCCGGAAGCCCTGATGCTTACCTCCGATCGGTCCGGATCGCTCCATGAGGGTGAGAGGAGGAGACACCCAAGCAAGACCCAGCTGATGCTCGTGAATCAGTCTGTCTATCTCCAGTGCTCTGTGCGCCAGAGCCTTAACCTCTGCTTCATTCATCAGCCATAACTTCTCAAAACGCTGCGTATCGAGTGCTGCAAAGTGTCTGTCCACACACACACACACACACAAACACGCAAGTTATGGCCACTGTTGGTATTAATTAGTCAGTGATGGGCTTCTGGGGCTTAAGCCCTGAATGTATTTAACTTGGTAAACTTTGGTAAAATCAAACAACTAGTTTTTTGTCTAAGAAACAGTAATAATACTCTACATACTATTTTGAATGCATGTCTAGGTCACGATGTAAGTGTTGTTGAGAAAGCACCTTGATTTCTTCTGCATGTCTTTGTACTGTTGATTAAGGCGCGTGTAATCTCTGCTCAGTGATTGGTTCTCCACTTTCGACTGTTTTTTCTGCTCTGCGCATTTGGACTTCATGTTGTTGAAAACATCCTGCATTCTGAAAAGGTTAAATTTAACATCAGTTTTAGAGACAAGCTGGTTCATCTAGTTAATGTTGTTGCGTTAGACTGTATAAGTAACTTAATGAGTTACCTGATGAGTTTCCTCTTTAACTGGGATTTTAGGATTGTGTTCTCTTCTTCTTGTTTCTTTAATGTTCTGAATTTGTCATCAAGTTTCTCCTGGTTCAGATGGTAATTGAATTTCATTTCCTGGACCTTAACCCTTAAATTCTAATGCACACACACATAAACACACATAAACACACAAGCATTATTTGAACTTTTGACTAAAGTTTAAATGTTTTTAATATAAATGCAGAGACACGAGAACAGTCTATAAAAGTACAAGGTCATTCTTCCCCAGTCTCATTATTCCCCAGCTAACAATTTTAGGCTGTAAGAATGTTACCACAACATTCTTACAAACAACAATAAAATGTTATTTTGAAAGTTTTAGGAACGTTCAAAATGTCCAGTTTTTGGGCCATTGTATTAATGTTATTGCTTGGAAAAGATTCAAACAATTTTTGTAATTCTGTAACATTTTAAAACGTTCCACGACCTACTTCAGAATAATGTTTTGATATATGATCGATATCTACATATAGATAGGATATCTCGATATAGATCAATATCTCAATATAGATATGTCGATTGCTGCAAAAACATTTTTGATAACTTTAAGAGGACTTTTAAAGACCTTTCATAGAACTTTTGAGGAACGTTAGCCAATGTTCTGAGAACATTCCCTATTAGCTCTGTATGTACCTGTACTTCTGTGTCCAGTTTGATTTTGTCTATGTTGTATTCTTCAGCTGTTTGTACCCTCAGCTTCTGCAGCAAGTCCTCATGCTCCTCCATGAGACTCAGACTCTGCATCATGTTCTTCAGCTGCAGACAAACACAGAAACACATGAGAAAATCTGTATTAACTCTCTGATTGCTCAGTGGCTGCTCTTTAAAAGCTGTACCTCTTTATCACGATGTTCCTTCATCTGCTGTTCCCATATCGTTTTGTTTTTGGTTAGCAAAGTTCTCCTCTCATCACCAAACGAGTTCTATAATGTACACATAAATAATGATTAGCCATATTCCAAAAGAAATGATATTTAACAGAATTGTGGTGTAATTGCTCATTCCTGTTTACACCAAACATATTTTATCAAGGGCAGGAAAATATCTGTATCTGCTAGACAAGCCTTCAGCCTGCAGGAGGCAGCACTGCACCTCAATTTGGCGCAGCTTGTCCCTGTATGCTTTTTTTAAACTTGAGATCTGCTCTTCCATTCTCTCGATCAGCAGGTCTATGTCCTTGGCCTGCTTCTTCAGATCTTTGACATAACGATCATCGCTCGCTTTTAGCTCCTACACAAACACACACGGTTATTTACGCTTGACACAGAGTTTGTATGTTTTCACATTGAAGCGCGTGAGCACCTGCCGTAGATCAGTGATCAGTTTGTTCTTCTCATCGATAATCTGGTTGCAGAGCTGCTGTTGGCTGTTCAGAGCATCTCTGAGATCTAGGGGGGTCTGTTTCATTTTGGCATCCGTCCATTTATGGTTGATCTCCTCAAACTTCTCCTGGCTGGACTTGGCCTCGTTTTCCAGCTTTTGTCTCCTTCACAATGTTAAAGGTAATGAGGGAAGAAAGGACAAGCATTTTTGGACGACTAGTTACTAATTGCAGAAATATATTGACTGTTTGTCCCCCATCATTTTAGTTGATTGTGTTTATGGAGAATGTGGATTGGGAGCCCACAGTGGCAAAAGGGAAAGTATGCATTTTTTGCATGTTTGGTACCTCACTCGTTCTGCCTCCTCTTGCTCTGTTCTCCTGTTTGATTCTCGGGCATCTGCAGCTATCTGAACGTTGGTCACCAGCTCTAGTCCATCACTTCGTAATTTTGCCATGTACTGTGAACAAAGCAAAGGACAGTATTTAAAATATCTGATGTACCTCACATACTATATGAATCAATACACTATGTTCGGTGTATTCCCAGCTAACAAAAACGTCCTAAAGGCACGTTCAAAACGTCCAATTTTATAGACTATATTAACGTTATTGCTTAATTATAAGAACGTCATTCAAACAATTTATTAATTCTTGAACATTTTTAAAACGTTTTACTAACCACTTAAGAATGACGTTTTTGATATATGATATACCATGTTAAAAACGTTGTAATAACGTTACTGCCTGAACGTTTTTGATAACTTTAAGAGAACGTTAAGAGAACGTTAGGCAACGTTCTGAGAATGTTCCGCGATACGTCTATAACTTCTGTTTTCTTGAAAGTGGCTCATAAAAGAAGCAAGACAACTTCGTATTTTTTCAAAAGCAACTACAGACCAATCTTGACTTAGGAATAAAGCCGAAATGCTACTTACAATTTATTTGTATTATTTATAAATGCAGTTTATAAATTTACCCTCTCGCTAAACTCCACGTCTTTCTGACTTTGACGTATGTCCTCTTTCACGTCCTCTTTCGCCTCTGTATCTCCACCAAGCTCTTGTCTGCAGGAATACATTGCACGTATATAAAGCATTGCCTAATAGTTAATAAATAACTTAATGAGACATTTATTTCTAATTCACGCTACAAAGCAGCGAGTTATTTATCTCACGGTGATAAATGAACGTGTACCGTTTTCTGGCCTCGTTCCGTGCGGTTACGCGCACACGACGGGCTCTGATTCTCTCCTCCTGGCTGCTGGACTCGACAGATGCTCCGGGTTCGTCTGCCTCATCGGCCGCAAAAGACTCGGTTTGGTGCATATTGGATGGCGTTAATGAGCACAGCAGTAGGAGAATGGTAACATCAGTACAAGGTTAAGGAGAGAAACAGCACCGTCAAAAGACCAATATTGTTTACAGTGGCGTTGCTATGATACAGCGCATGTGCGCGGCGTTGTAATTTCACGAAGAGTCATTTGTCTGTTCCACTCACAGCAAACAAGCAAACAATTACAATAGGGCTCGTTAACCATTTAATGAATTTTCCATCGCTTCCTGTGTCCTGTCTTATTATCTTTAGTTTCAAACTACGGGAGCTCCTAAACAGAATGTCCAGACGCACAAATACATTTTTGTGAAAACCTCAAATTAGACCAGAACTTGACATTTTCACTTAATTTGCCTATATCTTATTAGTCTGTGCGAATTATGTCTCCTTTTGCCAGCACAGGTTACATATGCAGTTCAATGGCCTTTGTAGAACAACTGCATTTTATTCCACTTTTCATCTAAGCTCTTCACATTGTTGGCATGAGTACATGTAATATTATCAACCCAGACTATTACAAGATGCTGAGCTGTGTTTATCACAGTCTATGTAGACCATTGGGCATTAAATAAATAAATAAGTAAGATGCGTTCCTGTAAATCACATGACCTACAGAAAAGGGTGTTGCCAACAGGAAGAACAGTCTGTCTGCTCGTCCACAGACCCCAGTGTGAGCTGAGGACGGACTGTTCAGAACATCCTCTTGTGAGTAGAATAACATGTCTGTTATATATCTGTATAATTTTATAATATAATAATGAATTGTGATATTTCAAGTATCTATAAATATTTAAACGCTGCAAATACACAACAGTATAAATGCAAAATATTATAATAAGTTAATAATAAATAGTATATAATAATACATTATTTATATAACAAGCGTGTAATTCATTAAATGATCTTATATATTCATGTTTGAAAATGTACATCAAAACGTCTCTTTTGTCAAACAAGCCTTTAAATGCACAACTGTGACGCTAACTTGCTACATCAATAACACTCATATTCCAGCCAGTGAAGCCATGACTGCTGTGTTAGTTTTATAGATACATTATTCAAAAAAATTGTAATTTTGTAATGTTTTTAAAACATTTCCACTAACTAAAGAATAATGTTTTCAATATATCTGATATCTAACATTAAAAACGTTTTATTTATGTTACTGCAAGAACGTTCTTAATACTTTGGAAAGAACGTTTAGAGAATGTTTAGAGAATGCCAACATTCTGAAAACGTTTGGTAGCTGGCTAGACATCAACAATTGTCATGCAAACCTCAACAATGGTGACAATTATCAAAAATATCCAAATGTAAATGGTAAAATGATTCAGCTGCATTTAAAATGCCGCAATGCATGCTGGGAGAATATCTATTACTATATATAATCAAACAAAGATGTTTCTCTGTTTTTCCGACAGAGAAAAAATGGCCGGTTCACATCAAGAAGTAAGTAAACTTGTTGAAATCTTCAAGAAAAGCTTCCTGATTGAAGACGGAAATCCTGCTCGATACCGTCTGCAGAAAAAGACAGACAATTCGGATCAACATGAACCGTATCGAAAAATTACCTTTGGGGAGAGAGAGAGAAGCAAACCCCACAAAACCATTCTGATGGTTGGAGAAACAGGAACAGGAAAAACAACCCTGATCAATACGATGATCAACTACTTGTTGGGTGTAAAGAAAGAAAACAAGGTCTGGTTTGAGATCACAGATGATCAGAGCAGCCGAACATCAGCTCACAGTCAGACCTCCAGCATTACAGTTTATGGGTTTTATATGAAAGAGAGTCCAACTGATGTGACGATCATCGACACACCAGGATACGGAGACACACGCGGAGCTCATCTCGATAAAGAGATCGCTGTGGGTTTACTCTGTTTATGCGCGTCGGATGAAGACATTCATGAACTAGATGGAGTGTGTCTGGTGGTCAACGCGACGCAAAATCGACTCTCTGAGAGACAAGTGTACATATTTGATGCTGTTCAGTCTTTGTTTGGCAAAGATGTTGCGGAAAACATAGTCTTGCTCTTCACACACTCTGATGGAATGCCACCTAAAAATGCTCTGACAGCTGTTAAAGAGGCTAAAATCAAGTGTGCCGTGAATGTGCGGAAGAATCAGCCAGTATTCTTCCTCTTTAATAACTGTCAGTCAGACCCTTTTGATGAAGACTACGAAACGACGCAGGAACAATCCTGGAATCTCAGTTTTAAGGGAATCATGCAGTTGTTCAAGTTCCTCGACAATATTCAACCGAAATCGCTGACGATGACTCAGAACGTGTTGCAAGAACGGGAGCAGCTGGAGGCCAATATTAATAATCTCCAGGCACGTGTAAACATGATGGAACTGAAGCAAAAGGAACTGGAACAAATTCAAGAAGCACTGCAGAAGAACAAGGAGGACGTTGAGAACAACAAAAACTTTGAGTTTGAAGTGGAGGTACCACATAAAGAAATGGTTGATATTGATTATAATCTAGCCAGTGTGGCAATGTGCTGCACTGTCTGTAAGGAAAACTGCCATTATCCGGGATGCTGGTGGATCAGCGGCCTTTCATGGTGCATCGTGATTAAAGATGAGAAATGCACAGTGTGCACAAACAAATGCCACTACAAAGAGCACATGAAAGGAGCAAAAATGTTCATCACAACAACAAAGAAAGAGAAGAGGATGTTTGAAGATTTAAAGAAGCAATATGAGGACAAAATCAAGGACGGCGTGTCTTTGGTCCAGCAGCTGACAGAAGAACTGCATGAATTAGAGGGAGAGAAAATTAAGCTGGTGTATGAAGCTTTTAACTGTGTGGAAAAACTGCAGATGATCGCGCTGAAGACCGACTCACTGATGACGCTCCTGCACGTTGACTTTCTCATCGAGAAGCTGAAGGAAATAAATGAGCCCGCAAAGGCCGAAATGCTGGAAAACATTAAGAAGAAAGCTGGAGAACAAAATAAAGGATTTATGGGATTCATGAAAAAATATATCCTAAATAAATAACCTAAACAAATGCCTCCGCTTGTCAAACGCTGCTGAATAAACCTGCGCATATTTTCTATACCACGACAGTTTTTCTTGAGTAAGGTGTGTCTAGTAGTAAAATTTTAATTTAGAAGACCGAGGGACCTGGGTTCAAAATTTGTCTTAGTATGAATGCATCATCTGCAAAAATTAAGCAATTTTATGATTAAATCTAATCGAATTAAATCTAATCTATGGAATCTTTGCGTTCAATGGAATGTTCTGCTAAATGAACATACATAAAATACTCATGTTTATGTTTCTCTTTAAAATCATGCTAACCTTTGTCTTCTGAATGAGAACATGCTGAGAAAATATGAAATCACTTGTGCTTGTATTTCCAGTGAATCAATAAAAGAATCATTTTGGCTTTGCAGAAGCATTTTA
>JAZGTJ010005427.1:0-27555 GCA_036877575.1 Botia almorhae | reverse complement strand
AATAAATGTAAATGTAAAGTCCTAATAAAGTTAATATTTACCCCATCAAAGTTTATGTGTGGAATTTATCCATGCATATTTTGTATAGAAGTAAATGCTTGTTTTCAAGTTCATCAAAAAAGCTTTCTCCACCTCTGAAATTATTTGTCTGATTAGGTGGGGGAATGTTATATCAGTCAGTGATATCATAAATTATAAAAAAATATTTTGTTTTGCTTGCAAAACCATCACATTAAGTGTAATGCATTGTAAATTTGATGTTGCATAATACATAAATGCATTTTATGTTGCATTTAAGGGTTTGTGCGTGTGTTTTAACAGTTCATGGAGTGTTTTATTATTGGGAGGGATCTGGTCCGGCTATTACAAAATGTGGCTCGTATTCCTGAGATGGAGTTGCTGTGGAGAGACCTCCTGCACAGTCCTCAGGCCCTCAGCCCACAGTTCACAGGTGTGTGTCTGAGGGGGTTAATTTTAAAGAGCTGAGCTGTAGACTGTGTTGTGTAGGTATAAATAGAGATAAAGTGTTTCTGCTCTTTGCAGGTATCCTACAGCTCCTCACATCTAGAACGTCACGCAAATTTCTGGCCTGCCGCCTCACACCCGACATGGAGACCAAGCTACTATTCATGACCTCACGGGTAAACATACACATTCTCAAACACTAACACATGAGGATCAATTATGATTTGGTATGTGTGAGCACATAACACAAAATTTTACATTGGCTGGCATTTTACTGGCTACAGGTTCGATTTGGGCAACAGAAGCGCTATCAAGACTGGTTTCAGAGGCAGTATCTGTCCACAGCTGAGAGCCAATCACTGCGCTGTGACCTCATTCGTTATATATGCGGTGTGGTTCATCCGTCCAATGAGGTGCTGAGTTCTGACATTCTGCCTCGCTGGGCGATTATTGGTTGGCTGCTGACTACCTGCACGGTAAACGTATATATTTAAAGGGTTTAGGTTAAGGTTTCTTTTTAGAATAAACTATCAAAGATTTTATTAGAAATGGTTCTTGCTGTTGTATATACATGCTCAGAGTCCATATTGTTATAGCTATTAATCTGTCTCTCTTTGTCTCTATCTGTATATCTAGTCTAATGTTGCTGCATCCAATGCCAAACTGGCGTTGTTCTACGACTGGCTCTTTTTCAGCCCAGAGAAGGACAGCATCATGAACATTGGTACGAGAGAACCCAGCATATTAGTGGCTATCATTTGGCACATACACAAACCACATGGTTTGCCATGACTCAGTCACACCTCACTGATGCTATGTTTTTCATGGTTATTATTTATGTAATTATTATTGTTTGTTTATTAATTTATTATTTCACTTTGTAATTTCAGAGCCAGCCATTTTGGTGATGCATCACTCTATGAAACCTCATCCTGCTATTACAGCTACACTGCTGGACTTCATGTGTCGGGTGAGAAACCCTTTCTTTATGTCAGTCATTTCTAGCAGCTTGCTTATTTCATACACATAAGATGGACTGTTGTTTCTCAATGAAATAAACTTAGTGTTTCATTTTTAATATGTTTAAAAACAACTAAAGACTTTACTTACCCAGCAAAATCCTGGCAGATAAAATTAAGTTAAATTAACCTTAATTTTTTCTGTTTTAAAATATCTGTCACATTATGGAAGCTAAATGTATTATGAATGCTGTTAAATCTAGGATTTATGATAGATTTGATTATGAAGAGACTATGATTGCTCTTGCTCACTTTGCTTTCTCTTTATCCAGATCATCCCAAACTTTTTCCCACCTCTTGAGGGTCAAGTGCGGCAGGGCGTCTTCAACTCTCTGAACTTTATCATGGAAAAGAGAGTTCTGGCGTGAGTTTCTAAAGCACACACTTATCCAGAAACCTCATCATGAGAGTCACTCATGAGTCCCTGCTGATTCTAATGTGATTTCTAGATAATAATCCCTTATATCTCTTTCAGTCACCTAGCGCCACTGTTTGACAACCCTAAACTGGACCGTGAGCTGCGATCCATGCTGAGAGAACGCTTCCCAGAGTTCTGCAGTTCCCCATCCCCGCCCACGGAAGGTCAGAGCTCCATCCCACTGTCTTCAATAGCCAATAACTGCAACCACAATTCACATATTTGTCAAGATAATTCCCAGGTCATGGCACACTGAAAGCAGTACGCTATCCTATTTCTGTTTAAAAATGAATTTTAGTTGATGATAATGTTTTCATACAAACACAAAGTATGCAACACATCAACTTGCAGTTTTAAGTCTTATTTAGAGGTATGTACTTTTTATTCACAATAGTGTCTTGCAGAATAATGTGAATTGGGATTTAGCCAAAATTTTAAGATTCATGTCCTCAAACTCAAATGTTAAGACAGTGTTTTAATGTTGGATAGTTATTCTATACTTCCTTTAGTAAAAATGGAGGAATCTGTTCCCTTGGAGATGGACAATCATGTGCTTGATAAGGAGGACGGTTGCTATGACAACACAGATGCTACCTTCAGTGATGATGAGGAGGAGTTGAATAACAAAGGTGAGATGCTGGCAATCACAGCAGATACAATCTTTAGCTTTAAAACCAGCCAATTACAGATAAAAGTCTAGTTACAGTTTAAGTGGTTTTGTGTGAAAGGTGAATGATGCCCATGATGTAGACTTTTGCTTTTGCCTGTTTGTTTAAAGGTAAAAAACGTGAGTTCAGGTTCCACCAGCTCAAGGAGACCTACATCGATGAACCGGCTGACATCACACCTTATGTGGACCAATTAGACGAGGCACTTAAAGAGAGGGTTTTGCAGCTGCAGAAAGGGAGGTAGGTTTGGGGTCAAATGATTAATATCCTTTATTAAAGTTAAATTGCAATTTTAATTGGATAAATGTGAGTCACTCTGTTTTTTCTCTCTCTCGCTCTCTCTGTCAGTGATACAGAGACGCATTGTGAGGTCATGCAGGAAATAGTGGATCTTATTTTAGAGGTGAGCAATGCTCAAGGTGAAACACTCAATCTGAGCTTTGAAAATGACTGGTAACACATTTTTGTGTTTTTTTTTATTTAGGAGGACTTTGACTCAGAGCAGATGTCCACGCTAGCCTCCTGTCTGGCTGAGCTGTTCAAGAGTCACTTCAGAGGAGACGTTTTACCTGAGGAGATCACAGAAGAGTATGAATGCGTCTGTCTGACTTCCTGTCTGGCTGTTGATCACTCAAAGGGGGCTTCTCAATACTCAGATTGCTGCTTCCTCATTTTCCCGCTCCTCCGTCCTCTAGCCGGTGACCCTGAAACCTATTAAGCCTCTTGAAGGACATCTCAGGAATGAGGAGTGAGGAAGCTCCCTGAGAAGGCATGAGCGAGGATACACGGGTGTATCCTACCTTCGCACCATAAGGGGGTGGAGCTAAAATGCAAGGAAAGGAAATGAAATGAAATAAGAAATGAGAAGCACCCTAAAATGATTAGAATGTATTTGGGTCAGAGCTGTGGCTTGATGGTTGTTGCATGTTCTTCTTATACGTTAAGCTGTCGCTAGGCTGGTTGACAACTGGCCTGTGACATGTCCCAATCCCATTGCCCTTTTCCTTCCCAATCTTTTTCTGTCACCACTCATTTATTTTCTTAAAGAACAGGCTGTTGAATCATCTTGTTGTCTCTCGCTGTCCGTATGTGTGCAGGTCACTGGAGGAATCTGTGTGTAAGCCAGTATGTCTGATCTTCAGGAACCTGTGCCAGATGCAGGAAGACAACAGTGGCTTCTCTGTTCTGCTGGACCTGCTTGCTGAGCTCTACCAGAAACAACCTAAAATCGGTTATCATCTTCTCTACTACCTCAAAGCCAGGTCAGGGTCAAGCATTCACTGTCCAATCCAAATAATAGCTTACACAGTTTACTAACCTGAAAAAGGCTTCAGGTTTTATAATTGTCTTGTTTTGGTCTCTGCAGCAAAGCAGCAGCAGGGAAGATGAGTCTTTATGAGTCGTTTGCTCAGGCCACAGCTCTGGGTGACCTGCACACCTGTTTGATGATGGACATGAAGGCCTGTCAGGAGGATGATGTGAGGCTGCTCTGCTACCTCACCCCATCCATCTATTCAGAGGTAACACACTCACACATATTATATCAAAACACCTCTTAGCACAGACATTACATAGCAGGCACGGACCACTCATTCAAATGAAAATGCCAAATATGGTGACTGTTGTTTCATCTTTCAGTTAACAGAGTCAATCACCTGTTTGTTTACCAATTACTCTGTTTGTTTAGAACACTGTGTGTGTGAGAGGAATGAGTTCTGATACAACTGTTTACATTCTATAGATTTTATTCTATAGACTTCACTGATATAATTGGACATTTTTGGTAATATGGGGGCTGTTCTGCATGACTGGAAGTAGATGCTTAAGAGGGTTTCCAGTCTTAAAGGTTTTTTGGTCACTCTAAATACCATCTCTCTCTGTCTTGTACAGTTTCCAGATGAGACCCTGCGGAGTGGAGAGCTTCTAAACATGATTGTGGCCGTCATTGATTCTGCACAGGTTTCTAGTAAACTGGTCATTTTCAGATTTACTGTTACTGAGGAGTCATTGAGATTTCCATTCACCTGTTTTCCTCTCTTCCCCTCACAGCTTCAGGAGCTGATGTGTCATGTGATGATGGGCAATCTAGTGATGTTCCGCAAAGACTCGGTCCTCAACATTCTCAGTATGTTTGAATGAAGTTAAGATCTTCTGAAACTGTGAACTCTATAAATCTGATCTCGTTGGTGTGTGTTTTACAGTTCAGTCTCTGGACTGGGAGACATTTGAGCAGTACAGCACATGGCAGCTTTTCCTGGCACACAGTATCCCACTTGAGACCATTACACCCATTTTACAGCACCTTAAATACAAGGGTGAGTGGCAGTTAACAGACACATATATATATACTCACATGCCTCCAACATTTCCCATAATCCTCTATCTCTGCTCGCAGAGCACCCAGAGGCTCTATCCTGCTTGCTTCTGCAGTTACGCAGAGAAAAGTAAGTCTTTTATGCAGATGGTTATCTTCTCATCATCTTATTTCTGCCGTGGAACAGTCTCTAGTTAGTTGCTGTATATGTTGCTGCTTTGCGTTGAAGGCCAAGTGAGGAGATGGTGAAGATGGTTCTGAGCCGACCTTATCATCAAGAGGACCAATTTACCACCAGCATCCTGCGCCACTGGGCTGCTAAACACGACGATCTGCTGGGGGAACACATCAAAGCACTTCTCATCAAGAACAACAACATGCCCCGCAAACGACAAAGGTAATTACATACTCATTCTCCAACTAAATCTATTGAACCTTCTATATCTAGTGTCCTCCAGCATCATTGAGCTGTGGAGTTCATGTGGGAAATGCATCTGGAAACATTTCCTGATCCCATTTCCAATCATTTCTTGTCCTTTCTTGACTGTTCGTATTGATAAATTGGCAGAAAAGGCAAAACGTAAAACAATGTATGTTTGTGTTCCTTTTTTGCAGCTTAAGAAGTTCAAGCAGTAAACTGGCTCAGCTGACTCTGGAGCAGATGTTGGAACATTTGGACAGCTTGAGACTTAACCTCAGCAACACCAAGAATAACTGTAATTTCTTCTTCTGGTCACAATTGCTGTTTATTTAAGTTCACACAAAGATCTCTGAAGTGTTTCTGTTGGTGTGTCAGTTTTTTCCCAGACACCCATATTACAGGCCCTGCAGCATGTTCAGGCCAGCTGTGATGAGGCCCACAAAATGAGGTATGTGTATTTAGTAGTGCTTGTTATTACCATTTGTACATGGTATATAATATAGCATGTAACTTATCCTGCACAATTTCCTGAATTTTATGGGGCAAACTTTCGTGTTTGAGAAAACACTTTTGTTTTAGAAAATTACCAGATTCAGTTGAGCTTTGAGAATAAATGTGGAAAAAAAGCTTTTGCCAGTTTTGTGTGTCTCTTAACTGTCTCTCAACAGTTGAGTGCCTCTCTTTATTCTGACAGGTTCAGTGATCTTTTCTCATTGGCTGAGGAGTATGAAGATTCCTCCAAACCTCCTAAATCTCGTCGCAAAGCCCCGGCGTCTTCACCGCGTTCCCGTAAGGGCGCAGCTCCACAGCCCTGCAACGAGGAGGAGAGCGCGTCCAGCAGCGCTTCGGTAAGTCCACAACCACAGCGTATTGTGTTTATGACATCAAAAAGGTATTTAGGTCAACTGCTTGTTGTTTCATCATGTGCTTGTTCTCATTGGTTGTTAATGGTTTTTTATTTGATTCATCTACAGGAAGAAGAGGACTCCAAACCCAAACCTCCCAAGAGGAAACGGAAGGGCTCGTCCGCAGTAGGTTCTGACAGTGACTGAAGACATACCCTGGTCTCCCCTGCAACCACACCCCAGCATCACACCCCCTCTGCGCTTGTGATGTCACTGGAGACTACCTACCAATCACCTACACTCAGGGGCGGCCTTCCCAGACACACTCTACTATTGTAGGGGCAGAACTATGGACTCAAATGCCACTGGGTGGAGCCTGGAAGACAAGCCCCTTCAGTTCTCTAACCACTGGACTCTTAGGCTATTTTAAGCCCTGAGAGTTTGGTTAAGTGCAAGGATGGGCACAGTAGGGGGCCGGCTGAGCCTGAGAAAATTAGATCCAGAGTAGCAATGATTGACAGAGATACATACAAGACTGTCTTAAAGCGAAGGGTTACTCTGTGCCACTCTACTCAATGGCCTATCCATAAAAATGTGTGGTAATTTCAAAGCAAAGATCACCCATAAACTAATGACACTGAACCATGATTATAGATTATAATGTGAAGTACAGGAATCTTAAACTGTTTAAAGATTTTACTGCATTTGGAAGATCATTTTGGAATTAAGGAAAGCAGATTAGAAGCTTAAGGTTCAAGCCTTTTATCATGCTGAACAGACATTTCCTGTGCCCATCATAAATAAAGATTGACGCTCTGTCCGGTTTGAATGCTGTGGCTCTTCAGAGTGGCACCTGGGACTTAACAGAAGGAAACAAACGTCCTGTCTGTGAATTTTTATGTTGTGTTTGCAATGCACAAAGGAGAAAGGGGGACTGTACAAATGGAGGGCTCGAGTTGTTGGACTTTTAAAAGAAATCTTTCTACTGACTTATTTTCATAAAAACAGATTGTAACTGTTAATTGACTGATATTAATAAAAAAGACTGGAAAATTTTGGTTTGTTACCAAAAATATTGCTAAAAAATAGTACAATCTTGTCAGTAGCCTGTGACACTCCTGCAGTGTTGTCCTGATATTTAACTGAATCTTTTGCACTGCAGAAAATGAAATACTGTGACTTGCAGTTTTGGTAAATGCGATAAGATGCAAATACCATAAACTGACCTTGTCTTTATGTGCATTGACTGTATGCAAAAATTTTACACTGAGCAGTGTAGAATTTGAGTGTTTACTCAAGAGTGAGTGGTTAGAATTTCTACCACTGTGAATACAATATGCTTTTGAGGGTAGGGTAGGCAAGCAATAGCAACCAAGCTTTGAAAGCATAGGATCTGCCTTACCTTTAGAGTGCTCTTCAAAGCCATGCCTCCTTCAACACATGAAATGCGTACATAGTTTAATAGGAAAGTAGGAATATTTAGACCAAATGCAATGATTGGACGAACATTTTATGGTCCTGTAGCTTCCACAGAAGATATTTTTAGAAATATATTTACCACTTAATTATTGCCATCATGATGTGAAGAGCCTTTCAACCAGCTAGACAAAAATGTTTCTGACAAAATCATTCACCCTACCTTTGGCTTTTTCTAGAGATTAAGCAAATAGATGCAGTTTGCTTGCTATTCTCACATTGAAAAGGGTCCCATCTGCTAAAGTGACATCTCTTCAATGCATTACAGGCTTTAACAGAAAACAATTAGTAATGAAAAGATGTTCATGACTGAATAAAATACATTTCAAGACTTTGAAATCTTTTTTTTAAATAAGCGCAATAAAAGAGGTGATAATCCACAACACTGCTTATATTGATGTGTTTATAACTATTTTTATTATGTTTATAGTATTCTTTTCTTTTGGGAGTAAGATTCCTAAAGACAACCAGCCAAAGATTTGTTCAGGAGCAAATCTAGGCCTTCTCTTTTAGATGTCCTCGGGGAATGGTTGTCATTTGGGCTGTCTTGCAACTTTTTGGCCAAGCTGTTGTTTTCGGTTGTGTAATGAAATGTTGATGTTGAAGATGTAGGTGAAACAGAATCCAAACTCATTTTCTTTTCATAGCATCCCCTTTTAAGGAATATTAACTACAGCTGACGCTGGGATTGGCAGCCAAAGTCTGGAGCCATAAGGTGTGATTACCTTTCCAACATGTTCTAAAGACATGACAACATGCATTGAAGGGTCAGAAAGATCTCCTGTGGTAGATCCTTGCAGATGTTTCATCTTCATCTTAGGGGTGAAATTAAGTTTAACAGAAATATATGGTGACCCTAAGGGAGGCAGATGCCTGGGAGAATGTTTTTCTGGACTTTCTGGTGATAACAGCTTTTGGGTGTCTTCATCTTTATCGAGTTGACGATAAATGCAGGGAGATCATGATAATTTTGGAGGGATAGTAAATTTAGGAATTTTTCCAGGAGTTGTTGGTAGCGTTTGCCTGGAGATGGCTTTGGGTGTCATAATGTTCTCTACACTTGATTTATCTGCTCCAAAAGCAAACATTTTTAACAAAAAAGCTGATGTCTGGCTTTTTAGATGTTCAACGAGATACTGAGGGTTTGTTCTGTCAGATGTCTTGTTTAATAGCATCTGAAAAGGAACAGGTGAATGTCGTTAGAACCATGGCTGATTCAGCAGGCTGTGAAGGTTCACATTCTCTATAAAATAAAATAAAATTATAAAAGAATTACTTTATTTAACACACACGTTCAAAAATACATTACCTGATCGGTTGTATTGATAGGTTTGAGTGTACCTGTTTCATGGGTTAAACCCACAAACATTTACACAACAGGAAAACCAAACCCTTTCAGTTTTAAGTACCATAACAGAGATTTCACATTTTTGTGTTGTGTAAACATTAACAGATCATTTGAAGAACATGTTGTTATGAATAGCATCAAATTTTGATGAATACATGTACTACCACTAACAGAGATGTTTTCTTAGTGAATAATATATGAAGAGTATATGAAGAATATATGGCTATTATTGGATAATTTGAACATTTGTATAAATGTTATTAGACCAAGATTGACATGCTAGATGTATCCAGACACCTGAAGACGATGCTGAGAAGAACTTGATCATCACATTTGGTGAGTTCTCAAAAATCTCTTTCAATTAATGATCCATTATTATATTAACAAATAATATGATTCCATTAATATAATAGGCTGGTGAACTAATGTGCCAATAAAACGTTTTATTAATCAATTATAGATAAGGAACTGAGTGGAACTCAAAAGGTAAAGGAACTGTTTGAGGAGGAAGATAGAAGCAGCTGGCGTTGCAGATGCTCAGCAGGAGGCAGGTGAAGATAAAGTCCAGCCAGAGGTGATCAACTGAGATGGAAAATAACTGGAAAATAAGTCATCATAATTAACCTCAGCGATTGTTCATAGCATCATACGTGTAAGTGTGGGCTGCTCTTAACTGCTTTCTCAGACTCTACATAACTGATCTTGTCTTCTCATTATTTCTGTGCATAGGAGAAGGCACACTGCAGGCTCTGACACTGCCAGAACATTTTTGGAGCAAAAATTTGATAACAACAGTCATTGTGTCCAACAGCAACAGTGTCATGAACATGTTAAAGTAGCGTTTAAAGACTTCAGATTTTGGCTTAAGATTCCAGGAATCTTTTGAAATTTAATTTTTAATTTTTGAAATTAGTTTTAGACAGCCAAACCGTGAAAAAAATCGTACAGTGTGCACTCTGCTTTAGTTGTTAGCTACACAAACATATATTTGGACATCACAGAGAATGTACAGACGTCTTTTAGATCATTCCAGCTTGAAATGCTTCGCCTATTAAGAAGCCAACAGAGATATAGGTAATCATCAGGATTAAAGTAAACCAACAGCGAATCAAAATAAATAGGAAGAGAATAATTAACAGAATGGATCCCAGTTGGATATTCTCTTAGAAAAAGACTCCTCCAATAAAGAGTATCGGCCCAATGAGAAGGACAAAGATGAGATGGCAGAAGAGGTCAGAGAGAGAATAATAACTTCAGACTGTGTCACAGTGTAATGTTGTATATTTGTAGATGATCTGTATGTGTTTTGCAGGAAAATGATCTAGAGAGCTCAGTGTCCTCTTCAAGAGCCATTTGGGTGAAACTTTACAGAATGAAGATGATATCCAGCAATTCCAGATCGGTAAGGTATTTGTAAATGGAACAAGGGATGGGTGATATTATATATTAAATATAATGAAAAAACTATGAGTGACACAGATTTCCACCAATGGTTGCTTTACATCTCATCATCATCCCTATTTTGGTGACACATTGTGTCTTTGTCCCACCCCTCGCCTGGACACATGGAAACGGTGGAAACTGCCCGGCTGAGAGTGCAAAGGAGCGCTTTGTTTTACAATGTTTGTTGATAACATTTAGGGCATTATTCACACGTGCTAAGTCGATGGATAATTTTGTGTTTTATGTGTTATTTGTTTGCACGTTGAGAGACTTCGATTACATCGCGCCTTAACACGAGACCCTTTTGGTTGTTTTATGCATGCCTATCCATGGTGAGAGAGTAAAAATTAATTTGCAAATATAGGCATGAATTAAAACACTGTGTTAAAAGAAAACTAATAAAATGAGAATGTCCGCACACATGCAGTGTTATGCGGTCTGGTAGTGAGCTGTCCATGGTACCTGAATTCAGTGGAAAACTGCGATGCAGCTGGTGTAGCTGGTTTTGTTTGATCTCTTCTATGAGGTTATTTTCTACAAGGGTTAGAAAGAAAAGAATAATATTATAATATTTTTAGCGTTGGTAGTAGATTCAAATAGTTGCATAAATAATTTCTTGTGTTAATATATAAATTATGTTAATAATCATTTTTTTGAAAGATGAATAAATGAATCGTGCTGTTATGGGTGGATAGCTGATTATATACAACCATGACACACAGCTGCTTGGGTGATATTGCTTGACATCCCCACATATTTTACATTACTAATCACATGATCATAACATTGCTTTTTAAATAATATTGTTTAGTCTTAATCCAGGATATCATCAATTGACCTTAGTGCTCACCACATTTAATTTGTAATTTATAAACATATTAGACTCACTGAAAATAATGCTTAGTTTGCAATCTCTCAAAATCTAGCATCTACCCTGCCTAATGTTCTTACGGTAAACATCCGGTAACCATTTTGATTTATGTCTGTTCATTAATTATGTCTTATTGTAACTGTAAATATGGACCGCCCCCTAAGGTGTGATGGGAAGTCTTTAGAGAGTTTTCCAGAAGATTATTTTGCTGGGCAACGGAAACGTTACTTTAAATCAGAGCCTGGTCCTGCCAACAACAATGGACCAGTTAAGGTTAGTGAGGCTTGTCAATGTATTTAAATGCAGTGGCTGTCTGCACACTTGTTTGATTGAAGAGGTTGATTTTTACTTAATTTACAGTATTTCTTCAAACAATAAAGCAAGTTGTTGTTTGGGGGCAGGTTTAAGAAGATCGTGAATGATCCAGAGAAGTACGTGCTCACTGAGTTTTATGCTTCATGGTGTGGCCACTGCAAAAAACTGGAGCCCAAATACACAGAGCTCACACCTCAGAAACATCAGCAAAACCTCTGATATCTTCAATACACTGAATAACCTATATAAATAACCTATCATTTTTCTAATCCATATGGTCCTATATGACTTTCAGCTATAGAGTGATCCCAATATTGTAATCGCCAAAATGGACACAACAGCCAGCGACATACTGCAGGGCTATGATGTGCAAGGGCATGTATTCATATCTTACCATTACTATTACATGACATCATCAAATCTATGATAATACATATTCATTATTCACACATTTGTCCACGATTAACATTTTTGAAATATTCATAGCCATTTGTGATTACTTGTGTTACTTTATTCTTTTACAGGTTTCCTACAATATATTTTGCCCTGCTGGAAGGATATGTAGGGTTTATCCAGTAATTGTTAGTGATTTTTCTACAGCGTATGCCTTTATATAAGATTTGTTTGAAATTTAAGTCTTCTGTTCAGTGTATTTCATGGCAAGCAGGAAGTACCAAACCAAAACACAAAAGTTTGCTAAAGAAAATTGACTTCGGACATCTGGGTTTTTTATGGCATAGACATACTGTGAACGCTAAAATCCCCCTGTAAAATTATTGTAAAAAACTGTTAGGCTCACCAGCAATATACTAGAAATACAGTATATTATATATTTAGAGGCACTTGTACAGTTTGTGATTACTAATGTAACATTTCCTCAATTTACACTACATTTTTAACTAGTTCTTTATTGGAAATTATTTCATGCCTATCTCAAAATAACAGGGATATCCATTGCAGCAACATGATGAAAGTGTATCTTGACAATATGGTGACTGCATCAAGGAACAGCGTATTTTCTAACCACCCTTTAACTTAAGACCCAGAGAAACCACTTCCTACTCCAGTACAGTAAAGTACTAAGCTACCCTGTCTAAATAATAATGCTTGTGTTTTACACAAGAACGTTTCCATTTTTTAAAATCAAATTCCAAACAAATTAATGGTAAGTGTTAAACCAGAAATGCTTCAAGAGCTTTTATACAGCCTACTTTTAAGATTAACTGGTACTTCTTATAATCAGATGCATACGTTATCCATCTCAAACTTGGCATTATTCTGTCCTACAGGATCAATACAACCAGACAAAGTTTTTGCTTTTTTTTTATGATGGTCATTTCTCTTAAAAATCTATTAAAGCTTTAGGACACTTACTGAGAGAGGCTTTTAAGAGCTCTTCACATTATCAAACACCTTACAGACATGGACACTTCATGTTATAGGAAAAGACATTTATTGTAAATTCTGAACCCTGGTTCCTCAGCAGCTGTAAAGGAAAGAGGAAGAACAAAAGAACCAACAATAAACAAACAAAAACATGGGGAAAAAACCTGGGCTCATACAAAAAATAAAAAAACATTCTAACTGTGGTTAATTTAGTAAAATCTCTTGTAAGTAATCTTGACACTGAAAGAACTAAGCAGGTCACTGTTGTTCTGCGAGCAGTGTGGTACTGAATATTACAACAAAACATTTCCTCTCTGATCAAGACTGTTTCTTGATTGAACGGTAGTAGTATTTTCTATCATTTCTGCTAATACATGAACTGAAAACTTGCAATCTGTCACCAAAGAACAGTCATAGACAATCCATGTAATATTACTTCAATCTTAAAACAAATCTCAAATATACTGCCTTTTCATGCAACAGCTGTTATAAAGTAACCCAAATATCTGGTTTAAACAAGGAGGGGACTGAATGATGTTTTGATAACTGAAACCCATCAACCGTACAGTGTGCCATGAACTGATATCAGGTCATGATAATTTTGTACGGTAATGTTACTTAATCTTAGTGATCTAAAACATGACCAGAGCCATCCTACAGGAGCAAGATTCACACATCTATCTATAATTATAACATGAATTTCTATTTTAAGAACTGAAATCGTTTTTACAAGGAACAACCCATTTTCTGTACAGAGTTTCAGAGGTAAGGTTTTGATTTCTTCCCAAAATGTTATATAGTCTCACTCTCTCCACACTTAATCGTTTGTCGCTCAAATCTAGAACAAATTGAAGGAGAAGAGTAGGGCAATGTAGACAGAAACACAACCCACCCAGTCCCACCCCCTTCCGTGTCTTCAGGTTTTAGCGGATAGCTTTGACAGGACTCTTGAAGCTGGAGGCTGCCTGCAGCTGTAGCTGGTAAGCCATTGGGTGAATCTTGAAACCATACAGCCTGCAAGGGAATAATGTTGTATTACCACTTTACTACTCATTAAGCCTAGCAGTCTACATGGTAGAGATGTTAGTAAATCAATGCATGTTAAGCTTCATGTGATTGTCAAAAAGAAAACACACCTGGGCACAAATTGGTTGGCAGGCCTTTTTGGCCGGTACTCGGGATGTACCATGAAGAGCATGTGGGGGAAGCCAGTACCAAAATAGGCTCCATCAGTGTGATGGTGCCTGGATGACTTTGGTGTGTATACATCCATACATTTAGGGCAGTAGAGTTTAACCATGGCTTCCCCGGGTATGTCAGACAGCCCTAGAAAAAGCAAAAATAGCTCACACTGATTTAATCGTTACTGGTAAGAGGGCTGCATTTTAAGCTTCTGCTTCACCAAAACCCTTCCTAGCTACTTTTAAAAAGTCTAAATGAAATGGCATTTGCAACCCACTTAACATAATACAGGATCGATTCTATCCATTGACTGGATTGTAAAAAGTGGGTGTTCCATACAAGTGATTGGAAGGGTTAAAAATTAAGAGGGTCTGGTGGTGACGCTTGTGAATAAAGAATTTTTACAAAATTATTACACTTTAATAGAAGGTCCAAGTTTGATTTTATGCTGACAATCAAATATTTCTGTAAGATCTAAAAGCAGAGTACAAAACCAGTATAGTTATACTGCAGCACACCAAACACCCACCAATAGGCAGCATTGGCTGATTCTCACAGTAAACCCGAGGGCAATAACCAAAGTCTCCCTGCTGATACTTCTCCAGCTGAAAGAGAAAAGCAAACCACTAAATACATTTAGACAAATTCTGATTCTTTTTTTTCTGACAGCTATAATGCTCTCCATTATAAATGGTAAAACTCAAGACACCGGGAAGGCTGAGACGTACCATCTGGGCGATGCCACGGTTAGTGAGGATATAGCGTGCATGGATCAGTCCATAGAGCATCTCGGCAGCCTGCTCAATCAGATCACTCTGATTGGGGTTGTCCTCAAGCTCCTCATCTGTTACAGCATGAGAAAAAGTAAAAATTACACACATAACAGCTAAAAATTGCTATTTTTTCACAACAAGAAAAAGACGGCTATATTTAGTATGATCTGTGGATGATGTGACTGGAAGTATGACACAACCTAACAACAAAATCTATTTTTTGAAGAACCAGGACTTGCATGGCATCTAAACATTACTGACCTGGTTCCAGATCCAGGATCATATCAAGGGCTTGTCTGTAATGGGGAACCTGCTCATTAAGCCCTGTGAGATTAAACTTGTCCTGGATGTAGTCCTCATCTACCTATTTGTTATAAACAAAGATCAGTTAGAACCATGTTTTACAATAAAGGATAAGAAACAGAACTTGTTAACTGTCCCCGAAAAGGTTACAAAAAAAACAATAATAATACATAACGTATATATACAGCTGTGCAACGAGTCCATTAGTGATTACTACAAACCTCACAGAAGAACTCGTTTCCCCGTAGACCACAAAACCAAGAAATCCACGATACTTCCTCTGAGCTACTCATGTTGGGAAACTGCAAAGAACAGAGTAACATTAAACGACTACAGCAGAAGACCCATTAATTCCAAACACTCCAATTCATCACCGTTATCAAAATAACTCCACTTTATCAATAACCTACACTAATAACAGCCAAGGATAGCCGCCTCGAAAAGTAAAAGCAAATTAATTAGGTTTATAATCAATCTTAGTATATATTACACACATTTTCAATAAGCTTAAAAGACACAAAACGGCGGTTCTTATTCCGTTATCACGTAAACAATTGACCCGACTGGCCTGACGCACGTTATAACAGGCTGCTAGCTCCTCTCTCTAGTATAACCACGAAATAACGGCATTAATGGGAAACATTTGGACCCAGAAAAGAAACAGACAACATCTAAAACAATTTTGCGTTAAAACTAAGTTTTGAAATAAAAAAACACGTACCGTTTGTGTACTCCGTTAACATAAAATTATTTTAGCATGTCAGTTCTACGTAACGCTTCAGACTAGGCCGCAACGAATCCTCAACTAGAAACAAATTTCTGTCGACCGGTTACAGCGTAAGCTATCGGTGAATGAACAAAACAAACCCAAAATGCATTACTATCGAAACTGTTCAATGATATATGCTTACTATTGCCATTAAACCGTTTATTCGTTTTACCTCAAAGATCTCCCAGGGTCGACGTTAGCCGCAGCGACGCAACTGAACGCTGATTGGCGTGTCCCGGTGTTCTTGATCATGTGGTCATAAGGCAGGTCACTCACTTCCGTCTTAACAAATTAGATTCTAGAAAATTGTAGTTTTAGTAGTTGATATAGCCTGCAGTTTTTCTTTCCTGAGAAATATCAAAAGAGACCTAGACTTTCTTTGGGGATTGCCATGTATTGCAGATATTTCAAAATGTATTGATTTTTGCTTTGAAAATAATGGGTAACTAGTGACCAGGAATTGTTTTGACATGTTGGAGAAAAAGACAAAGCATGGTAATGAACAATAATGTGATGCACATTCTTTGTAACAGTATCATTTAAAACAAAAACTCATTTATATTGTGTGTACCTAACCTGCTGCAGCACGTCTGGTCTTCAATCAGCCGAAGAGAGCCCACGTCACACCCTTCCTGAGCTCACTCCACTGGCTACCTGTAGCCACCTGCATCAAATTTAAATATGTACCTATCTCTGAACCTAGCCTTTAAAATCACTGGAACCTCACCCTGCTGCCTCAACTCACTCCTTCCGTCCCCTCCCACCAACTACTTACTGTAAACGAGCGTCGTCTCTTATGTTCATAAACTCGTAATCTCTTAAATTCATCCTGTCTCTAGCATACGAATACAATTTCCACTGGTAAATGTAGCTTTGTAGACTTGGCATGTTGGTTAAGACAAAAGGTGTAATGCTCTCATCCTTTGTAAGTCGCTTTGGATAAAAGCTTTTGCTAAATTAATAAATGTAAATGTAAACCTCTAAGGGCCATGTTACTGTAATAAGTATACTGCAAATTTCTTTGGCTAAAATGTTTAACATTCTTACCAAACATACATCTGAACATAACCATGTTTAACATTATAGGTGTACATACCTGTAATACATATTTCATATTCAGAAAATGTAGAAAAAAATCATCAGAATAGTTTATAAACAGGCATGGCTTTTAATAAAACACTACTGCACTTTTATATGGCTAAATATGTAACCTACATTACTGTGTAATGCTAAACTAAATTAATGCTGCCTTCTTGGATAATGCCACATCACACCATGATAAAAATCAAAGCACAGATCTTCCATTAAAACAAAGAATTTTTATTTAACTTTTTCTCTGTATACTTTATTATAATAAGACACTTCTCTGCTTGTACATTGCTCCCTTGAACTTAAAAATGGCAACAATTGCGTGTGGGAATGTAAGTTGGGGCAGACAAACTTAGATGCATACCAATATACATGTGTATATCAAGGTTCCAATAATAAGCCATAGATGCTAAAACAGCAGTAACAACTTCAGGTACCTTGGTTTTTTAAAAGTGTAATACAATCTCTTGAGTATTACAAGGAATACACATTTCTATTGGTTTTTATTTAAATATTGGTACATATAATGTGACCACATCAATATATCAGAAGTTGATAAGCAGCACTGAAAGCCTTTGAAAGAATGGCTTCCAATGAATAAACCACCCAAGCTGTATCTGTGGATGACACCATGCTTGGTAAAATGTCTGTTAGAAAAGTAAAACCCATTTTACGTCACTTCCTTAGAAGATAGGAAAGAAAAAACGATTTAACATTTTTCTCCACTGCATTTCATTTGGATTAACATATACACACTTGAATGTATATAATGAAAACATCCTAGATAAAACATCCTAATAGTGTTGAAAAACTGGGCAATTAGGACTTGTGTTTGCCTTTAACAACATGTTCTAGCCTCAAGAGCAAATTACAGATATAAGTTCACACATACTTTGTAAATGCCCTACTCACACATACATTTCATTCAAAAGCCCTACATATTATTCCAAAGCTACTGATCAGATCAAGCCATTCCCAGAAAACAAACCAACCCCAACTTACACCAGTAGGATACAGACGCTGGTCAAATGTGTGGGAGAGCCAATCTCTTGATCTGATTTTATACAAACAATAAAATTTTTTGTTTCTTGCTAATCTGGACTCAGACTCTGTGTTCACTAGTGTAGATGTAGACTAGTGTAGACATCTGCTTAGTGTACTCACTAAGCAGATGTCCATCAGAGTGAGTATGGGCAAGTCTTGTTTGAAATTAGGCATATTGCACATAGAACCAATGTCTCGCTATGTAACACTACTCGAACAGGGCCACAGATTCCTTGGCTTTGACTTGTGTCTCAATGAGATGATTAGTAGGTTAAAGGATGTAAAGAAAGTTCGGAGACATGTTTTGGGGGACTTTGCAAATACAGGCCGGAAGATCTTATTTCTAGCTTCCTTTAAAAAAAAAGAGATTTTACAATGCAGAAGGTGGTCAAAGAGCAGTTCGTTACACTTCCTACAACTGATAAAGAGAATATAACCATAGTACAATACTTACTTTTAATGTTCAACAACCTGGAACTGCAGTATGATACCTAGGCAAAAAAGATGCCCAATATGCAGCTAGTCATTTGGAGGAACAAATGCACTGAATAATCTTCATCCTAAGGGAAAGTTTTGAACTGAAGTTTACTTGTTTAATGTAAGTGCAAGACAAAGAAAGCTTGTAACAAAACAAACAGCCTTAAAATGAAGTGATAAATGAATGGGAACTTTTAAAGGACCTTCAACTTTAGATCACTTGTTCTATTAATATAAATATGTATCATGTGCACTATTACACTACGATTCCATGCGGAGGCCAAAACATCGAAACTACTGGAAAAAGCAAAGTAATAAGCAGAGAAGACCTATGAACATGTAATGAACATGTGAAAAACATGTAATGAACATGTGACCATGACTGTGATATTCACAAAATGTGAGCAGTAGTATTGGGTATTGGGTGAGCAAAGGAATAAGAGCTCAAAACTGAAAATGAATGGGGAAGTGCTTGGTTTAAAAATGCATTTAATGACCTGGTTTGCAAAAAGTATTTCTTCATATTTATAAGAGGGGAAAGGCTGGAACAAAAACTTGTAAAGAGAAAACTGAAATTCAAAACACAAGACGAGGGAAAGACCAAACTGATTTGTTCTCACTAAAAAAAGAACTTCCCAGAACCAAGCTGAAGGAGAACAGTAACAGTAACTTAGTGAATACATAATCCAAAATTATGTGATACGAATACACAAGTACATAATATCAACCTTGGCCATCTATATATGCTTCAAGCCACAGTTCCTAAACAACAAAACATGCCTAGTATACACAAACTAAGCACATATTAGTCAGGTTGATGCCATATTGTGCTTGTATATGCATATGTATATAACAAATGGGTGGTCATGGTTGAATGTATTTTCAGTCAAAAGATACTTCTATAAAAATGGGGTGGAATATGTAAAATATTAGAGTACAGCTTAGGATTTGAGGGAAAGTGAAAGCACAAAACACAGGACAAAAAAACAAAAAAAACAAAGCAATAACCCAAGGGAGCTAGAATGAATGTGTACATCGTTTCATTAACTAATCTTTTACAATAATAAAGTGTTAACATGTTAAGGGGTTTTACAGAAAAGTGGCCAAAAATTAGGGATGTATTTGAAATATTTCCACATTTAAAAAAAACTCTCACTTCCTGTTTTTAGGAGAGGGCCAGTTGCCACGCCTCTCACCACGACTGGCCCCACTATTGCCAGCTCCACCTACAGCTGCACCACCACTGGGCGGACCTCTGGGACCTCTTCCTCCACCGCCCCCGGAATTCACTCTTCTGTTCTGCCTCTCCATTCCAGGGCGCTGACTAGAGAAGCTTCTCTTGCCTGTAGCTAATTCTTTAGCCATCATCTCTCTCTCACCACCTCCTCCACCTCTTCCTGATGGATGATGGTGGTGGTGATGGTGGTGGGAGGTATAGGTTTTACCACCTCCTCCACCCTCTCTCTCTCGAAACTCAGTGAAATCACTGCTTTCAGAAGCTGTTTCCCATTCCTCGTTGGCCTGATCAGAGTTCTGGTTAGAGACGTCTGGAGATTTAACCCCCCCTGCTGGGTTATGGTTATGATGGTGGGATTGGGAGTTGCCCTGGTAGTGATGACTCTGAAGGTGACTATTCAAATTTTGATTCCCACCTCCAAGGTGACTGCTGTTATTATTATTATTAGACGTTACGGTGACACTGTGGTTTACATTTGCAACAACTGTGGCAGATGCATTGGGAGTGCTATTTGTATCTTGCAGGGAGTTCTGCAATGATGAAGCAGGCTGCTGCTGCTGTCCACCAATGACTTCAATAATTCCACTGCTTCCATTGATACGGGCTGCATTCTCTCGTTCTTGCTTTAGTCTGCGGAATCGGGGAGGCTTGTCCTGCTGATGTTGGGATCTTCCATGGCGTCTACGACGAGGGGGGCGCTCAAATACTCTGTTAGGGAAACTTCGTCCATCTGGGGCAGACAGAGGAAGTGTCTGGGTAATAGAGCCAGTGGAATTTGATTGAACATTACTTGAGGGCAGTGAGACCCCAGTATTTCCGTTTTCAGTGGACCCCTGTTGGACATTTGTAGGCACAGTTGGATTAGGTGGTGAGGGATTTTTACTTTTACTCTGAGACTGATTCTGGTCTGCAGCTTTCTTCTTTTCACCATTTGCTCCACGACCTGAATCTTTAGGAGGGGATGGCTGTGAAGATGTCTGCTGCTTCCGCACAGTTGCAGATCTTGCAGACCAGCCATGAGACGCAGAACCAGGTGCAGGTCTGTGTCCACCAGGCACTCCAGGACCACCTCCACTTTTATGGAGTCCTCCTCCAGCACCACCTCCACCTCTACCACGTCTTGAAGGCACGCCTCTTGGCGTAAACACTCTGGTTTGGGGATTTCTTGCTGGAACGGAAGAGGTTGTAGGGTTATTTTCACCAGTGGCAGTCTTAGTATTAGGCTTGCGGTCCTCTTTGTCAGAATGAGCAAGGTCACTACCAGCACTCTCACTACCCGTTTCAGATCCACGTTGGCGCCTCCTTTTTGGCACCTCTTCATATTCCGAGCCTTCGCTTCGGGTCTCACTTCGGTTCCTAGCACGCCCTGGATTTGGCTGAAAGCCCCCTCGCCTATGTCTACCACTGCCAGAGGATGCCTCCCGCTTGAATTCTTGATTAGAAGGTCCATGATGGTAGCCACTGTTGGTAACTGACCTATAGTCCCTGCTGTTTCTGCCACCTGCTTTCCCACGGCTGCCACCACCTGCACTACCGGTGTAAGTGCCCCTGTAGCCTCTGCCTCGTCCATAAAACTCTCCTCGGCCACGGCTTGATCGGCTACCTCTGGATGAGGATGCATTGTAAGTTGTGCTTCCTCTTTCAGAAGATCGGTCTCTATCCCTTCTAGACTGAGGTGCAGAATAGCCAGAATTTTGGATAGAGTTTTCTCCATTTTTGGGTCCTTTACCTGTACCACCAGTGTTACCTCGCACCTTTCCACCAGTTCTGGGTTTATTTGCAGAGACTGCATCATCTTTTCCACTGGGTGTGGAGGAGGCATGAGGCCCAGAAACAGATTCTTGTTTGGTGGTGGCCTGGCTATCTTGTTCTTTATCTTTACCAGATCCGCCAGTAGTCTTTTCTCCCCCCTCCCCTTCACCACCTTCTCTTTTCATCTCTTTAAGCACTGGTCTCTTAATAGGACCTGCCCGTTTGACTGTGATACCATCTCCAGGCTGAGCAGAGAATTTGTTGTCAACCACCTGATTCGTAGGTTCTTCAGTATTTCCACTTATTCCAAAGCCTGCCTTTCTGTTATGGGTTAAGCCACCACTTAAATTGCTACTTCCAGGTCTCGGGCCCCACTGAGTCTCAGTTTTGTGTTCCCGGCTGCGAGGGTTGGTTTTAGGGTAGTGGTGTTGCACTGACTGCTGTGAAGGCTGATTGTGTGTATTTGCCATTTTATCTTGTTTCCTTCCTGGAGCATGAGCAGCTCCAGTGTCATGCTCATGCGGGGGAGGGGCTTGATTATGTAGAGATTGCTTTGCACTGACATCTTCTCTAGCTGAGGAAGATGATGATGATGAACAGGAAGAGGAGAGGGACGGCTGATGGAGTGGAGGTGAAGGATTACTCTTTTTGCCCTCCCCCCCTTTATCTCTCTCCCTGCCATTCTCTTGCTTATGTGAATGAAGGGTGAAATGAGGAGGTTGAGGAGGAGGACCATGGTGCTGGAGATGCGAGTTGTTCTCTAAGGCTGAGTGATCAGAACGGCCATTACGGTCAAAATGGGGATGAGGAGTCCCCCAGATTTGGCTCTGTTGACCACCTTCCTGATGGCTAAAACCATGCAGCGTCCCTCCACTGCTTGCCCTTTGCTGCAGATGGGAGCCCATTCTGGATCCATTGTCAGGGTAGCTGCTATAACCTCCTCGCCCACCCATGAAGGGCTGATGATGTGTATGGTGGCTAGCATTGTGGCCCCCAACTTGAATTCCGAGAGGTGGTGGGGTTTGGTTGGATGAGCCAGATGGAGAGCTGGGAGCCACACTTGGCGGCTGAATGGGAGTTGTACCTCCATCTCGCATACACACTGGAGGAGTGTTGCTCCTACAAATATTAGAAAAGAAAAATATGTTGTGCTTATTAATGAGGAAATTTAATTTCAGCTCATTAATTTTTTTTAACAAAAATGGTATTTAAAAAAAAAAAAAAATCCGACACAGCTCCTTATTACCTTTGACCTTTGCCAATATCGTCCTCTTCTACAGCTTTCTGACGCAGAGGGGAGCTTAGACTCCGGCCCTCAGTACCTGGAAAAACATCTGGCCCCCAAGCCAGTTTGGGATCCATGGGGGGGGTGCCGCGATGAGGGGGTCCATGCTGTTGCCTATCAAAGGGGTCTGAACCAGAGCCACCTGAATCAGAACGTTCTCGACTCATCATCCCTGAAACAAAAATGCTCTCATCTCTGGACATCCAAACTCTTCTTCTACTATTTACAATTTAATTAATTTACTAACCAGAGGGATGCATGCTGGGAGTGTAGTAATCCATGGGTGGAGGACGTCCCTGCATCATACGGGGGTCCATGTAAGACATCATCATCCAGCGAGGATCAAAGTTCATGGGCAGAGGACGTCCCATTGAACCAGGAGGGTAAAGTGCTGGCTGTTTGGGCCCAGACTGTGGTGTGGTTCCTGGAGAGGGACCCTGCTGACTCTGAGGCTGAGACTGGAGCTGATTTTGAGCAGCCTGGTTATGTTGCTGTTGCTGCTGCCACTGCTGCTGCTGTTTAAGAAGTTGTTCCTGTTCACAATTGAGACAAGTCACATGAGGAAAATTTTAGGAAGTTAGGGATAGAAATATGGATTTCTTCTGGGATATGAAGCAATTTCATGACTAAAATCACACAATCTTTAGAGCTTATTCTTTTGGAGTTCACATATAATATTGATATGGAACACTGACCTGTTGTTGCCTCTGAAAACGAGGAGGAAGAGATTTTTGATACTTGGAAAAGCCCTGCCCAGGTGGACCGCTTCCTTGACGCCCTGATCCACTAACACTCTCCACCTTTACTGAGTCATCTCCCCCTCTAGCACTGCGGATATGTGCTCCACACACTACAGGCTCCTCCTTGCCATCCCCAGGCACTGGGACATCAAGGGATTGCAGATGCTGTGTGGCTTGAGGCTGCAGAACCTGCTGAGACTCTGAAGAGGAAAATCCATACATATTACATGCCAATTTACATACATTGAAACATTACAAAGATGAATAAAAAAACAAGAATAAAAAGAAGTAAAGAAAGATGAGAGAAAATGTATTACCAATATTAAAACTGTAGATATGCATTCTTATAACTAATTGTAAAAAACTTACCTGTGTTGGAGTCATGGCTGCTGTTGCTGCCAGCCCTCTGTCTGTTATTCATGTTAAGCCCTAGGGTTGAACCACTTGTCTGAGGGGATGACAGTGGAGGTTCTTCTAGGTCCACACAGGGAGATGGTGGCTGACTGACATTAGGAGATGATGCAGGAGCAGACAAGGAGGGGCTAGGGCTGTTGGCGGGAGCATCACAGGGGGAGCTGGGTTTCATGGTTTGTTGCTGCTGCTGTTTTTCATCAAGTCTCTTCAGCTTCTCAGCACAGGCAGCACGTCTCTCCTCCTGCATCCTTCGTTCTTCCTCTTCACGGCGCCGTCGAGCTCTCTCAACTGCAGCAGAGATCTCTGTTGATGACTGCTTCCTTCGCTGCCTCCACGTCTCGTCCTCATCCTCACCCGGTGCTTGGGGGTGCAAGGCAGTGGAGGGAGGAGGAGTTGGCCCACCGTGCACCGCCCCTGCCTGCTGCTGTGCTTGGGCAGTGCTGGGCTTTTGTGGGGCAAGAATGGGGCCAGAGATGGCAGACTGATTCGAAGGCCGATCCTGTTGAGAGAAGACCGTTTACAAACATAATCCTCATCCAAACAAACCAACATGCCATTTTCACCAACATGCTCCTATTAGTGCTTGATATCGCTGTTTTCCTACATCCTGGACCCTTTCCCCATGTACCTGGCGGTAGTAGGAGTAGGGCCCTTGTCCAAGAAGTGGCCCTGGTGGGGGGGAGGTCTGCTCCCTTGGACCACCTAGTCCAGGCCTACGCCCCTGCATTTGGGACACGCATCAATCAGCGAGTCATCCAGGAAACATCAGAAGCATGTTCCTGTCCTCACAGTGACTCCACATCAGCTGGCACAAGCCAGTGGTACACTAAAGGCTTGCGCCCATGTGCAGTAACATGTTACTCACCTGAAAAGATCCTGCATTTGTCTGACTGCCCCAGCTACTTTCTCCCTCCTCGGCCCAGCCTGGCTTGCTGGAGGGGGGCATGGAGCCATCATCAGCACTGGAAGGAGGGGTGCATCGCGGATCCCCTCCACTGTCAGATGCACGGGAACGTGAAACAAGTGCAGGTCCATCTTGGGATCTCTGCTGCTCCCTTGACTCACTGGTATATTGGAAAATAAATATGAAAGAACTTCAGTGTATATAAAGAACTGTAAAGGGGGAATAGATGACAGCAGTTAAAAAGTTAACTAATAAAAAATTCTGAAATTTACCGGGCTCCATTTTTGTTTTCAATTCTTTCCTCTTCCCCATCATCCTCTCCTTCATCATCACTGAACTTCAACTTTGCAGAGTAGTCAATTTCCTCCTGTGCCCCTGAGAACAGAGCAAACCACAAAGAAAAATATTATTTACACTGTACATAACATTATTTGCACTCTACTGCAGTTACTCTTTATAACATTTTACAAATTCCTCCAATTAAATAAAAACTAGTAAAGGATCAGTTTCTTATCAGTTGTGGTCTGGTCAGTGCTGCAGATAGTCTGGCATTAATACGGAAGACTGCACATACCGAAACATGTCATACAGGCAAGCTGACCTCAAGTTTGTAATCTTGTTATCAACAGGACAAATTTTACATTTAGCATAAAAATAGAATAAGAGTAACAGCAAAGTGTTTAAAAACAAATCTGCTCAATACAGAGAATACAGGACAGAGATTTCCTTACCAGCCCAGCCCTCATCTCCATCATGATCCAGCTCATCCAGCTCCTTCAGGTCATCCTGTTTAAGGATGGAGGGGCGTTTTACCACCTCACCCCGGGGGCCTCCAGGGGGCCGTCCATCTGGTCCTACTCCACCCTGTGACCGAGAAAACCTGGCAAAACAGTAATAAGTCAGAAGATAGCACTAGAACACCAACTACAAACCAGTATAAGTAATTTTAGAAAAAATAAATGTCTTATAATCAAAGGAGCACATGTATAAATATTGTCTGTTTATCTTACCTGGGGGCCTCATTTGGGGGTGGGTACCTATAAGGTCCTTGTGGACCATAAGGGGGTGGGAACGGCAGGTATGGTGGATACATCTACAGATTAAAAAGGCACAAAGAAGAAAAAATAGGAATGCATTAAACAAATAGAACAAATTTTATCTTAAATTTTATGAACTGTGACATTCCGTAACTGTGATGTTCCCTAACAAGGTTTTTTATGCAATGAAAATTTTTCACTGCTCACAAAATTTCTCAGGCAAAATTTCAAATCACACAAAGGTTTTAGCATTTGATAGATTTTTTTTTTTTACTGTGGAGTGATTGTGTCATGACCAATTCTGTGCTTGAGTGCTGCAGAAGCAATAATTCCCATGAAATTTGTCTTGATTTTGAAACTCTGACAGTAACAAACTGCATTCCACACACTTTATTTAGCGAGATTTTGTAGGTACACTACAAAAACTAAAATCACTACAGATTATTTAGTTTTGACTAGAGTGGGGTGATATCATTCAGGACTAATTATACATATTTAAAAATTAATTAACTAAATAGGAATTCATATCTTAATTGTCATTGAAAGAAATTCTTCTGCAGAATATAGCCCTCGTAAATAGAATTATATGTACATATAATACTGAGTGTATACCTCCCCAAATAAATGAAAAAAAACCCTACAGAACAAAATGTTCAAACTTACAAATGGAGGCATGATCCCTCTGTAAGCCTGAAACTGTGGACCAATTGGTGGCTGGGGAAGGGGAAGTGCGGGGTTGCTGGTTTGGAGGGCTCTAGGCTGCCCAACGGAGGGGGCATTCTGCTGTGGGATGGGAGGGGCCCCAGCAGCACCCTCCATCGCCATGGCTCCCCCAGCACCGCCCTCCACAACTCCCTCCCCAACCAGGGTGGGTGCCAATGCCCGGCCCCCACCATCCCGCCAACTCGTTACGTCTGAAACACAAAGTAACAAGTTGTTTATTGAGAATGTGGTGAATACATGTAAATCAATATGTATGAGTAGTATAAAAAGATAATTTTACAAATAGCTGAAAGGACAGTAGGGCTAGCAGGCTTACTCTGGGGGCGGAGGCTTGGTCCGGGCCCATACCACTGATCTGCAGTGGCCTGTTCTTTGCCAGCTTTGTCCTGGTCTCCAGCCGCCTGCAGGGTGGGAAATTCCTCGCGAGAGAATGGCGACGGTTGGTTTGATCCCTTTCCACCTGCAAAGAAACCACAGTGAGGCCTTGATATATAAGAAGCACTTCATAATTAAGGCGACTTCTACGACTTCTAAGTATAAAACAATAAAACAGTAAAGCCCTTCAAGAAAAGGGCAGTGTTATATCCCTGTTTTATTTGTTTGTATACCCGCATACCTAGTTTGTATACCTAGTTAAAGGGTCACAACACCCTAAAACACATTTTTTGAGTTGTTTACAGATATATACATGTTGTACATTGCTGAAAACAGTAATATATGTCACTAAAAATGTTATGCGTTTTTTTCTGAGCGCTCATTGGCTGCGTGGCTTGTAGAGTACATATCTACGTCATCGGCTCGACGGCCCCTTTTAAGCATTATTAATGAGCAGTGTAA